>PVIC010020585.1:0-29407 GCA_004025085.1 Thryonomys swinderianus
TTTTTTTTTTTTTTTTTTTTTTTTTTGAGAAAGGGTCTCGCTTTGTAGTTCAGGCTGGACCTGAGCTCACTCTTAGCCCAGGCAAACCTCAAACTCACAGCAATCCTCCTGCCTTTGCCTCCTGAGTGCTGGGATTACAGGCATGAGCCACCACCCCCAGCGCTGTTTGCCTTTTAATAAGTCTTGTAGCTTTTGGTTGAAAGCAGTACATGAGGTACTAGGGAAACAGAACTTAGGTAAATAGAGTGATGTGATGAGAGAGAGGGAGAGGAGTGTGTGGGTGTGTATGTGTTTGTGTGTGCAGTGTCAGGTCTGTGTACAGATCTCAGTTCTTTATGGAGCCTGTGTCCCAGGGCTGTGGCCTTCACAAGTGTTCCTCACTTCCCATCCCTTTAGGTGGTACAGGAGCATTGGAGGGAAGAGAGGTGAGAATTTTCCTTCTCCAGGGTCAGCTAAGCTCTGATAAAACCCAGGGAAGGCCAACAGAACAGTGGCCAACAGAACAGTGGCCAACAGAACAGTGCCTGATGCATTTAAAAATTGCTCCTTTCGCCAGGTGGTGGCTTATGCCTGTAATCCCAGCACTTGGGAGGCAGAGGCAGGAGGATTTCTGAGTTCAAGGCTTGCCTGGGCTACATAGTGAGCTCAGGGCCAGCCTGAACTACAAAGCAAGACCCTGTCTCAAACAACAAAACAAAAAAACCCCCCAAAAAACAAAAAAAACCCTGCTCCTTTCTCCCATCGGCTGCCAGAGCATGAGGTAACTTTTCTCAGATCTGCATTGAGCCCTGGAGAGGCCCCAGGGAGCTTTGCACTCTGACTTGTCCTCACAACCTGCAGCATCCTTACGGTAGTAGTTTGGGTTTTCCCACCCAGCATTTGCTCCATGGAGGTTTCTGCTGTGGGAAATTGTGCTTCTCCGTGTTCACCTGTCAGTCTGATCTTGGATGCCTCAGATGCTATGACCTCTCTGGGGTGATGGGTCTTCCCTGGAGAGTTGATAATTTCTCAGGTTGCTCAGCGCAGCTTTTGCTGTGTGGTTAGGATGGAGCTGCAGCTTCTAAGCTCTCTACATGCAGGACTAGAAACCCTGTGTACACTAGAAAGTTTTAAATAAGAGAAAAAAAATCTATTTCCGCCCATGTACCTGGCTGATACTGTGCTCGGTATCCTCAGTGGCAAGTGGAGCCTGGGTAAGAGTGAGGGAACCAGCTGGAACTTCTCCCAGTTCTACAAGAAGTTGACACACAGCACAGACAGACAGGTCAGGACTCTGAGTGCACCCCTGGGTGCTGCTGTCTCTTGTTTTGCCTCTGTTAGCAGGAAGGCTACAGCCCTGCTCATGGGGCCTGCATGCAGGAATGGGCTTGCTGGACCACTCAGTGCCTCTGGCATCTCTCACCATAGGACCTTCGTGGAAAAGACATGGAAAGGAAACTTTTTCCATCATGTCCTTTCTGGCATCTTCCCTATGAGGAAGCCAGGAGCAGATGTCATCTGAGATGGGCCACGGAGACAGTGGCCAGACATGCCCATTTAGGTTCAATGTCCCTCGGGCAGGCTGTGGTTAGTGGTGGGCAGCGCACAGCACTGGGTGCGGCTCATCTCATTGCAGCGGAGCTGGGTAGCACCTTGGGGAAATGCTGTCCATGGAGCTGCTGATTTCACAGGTGCCAGGGTTGGTTGCCTGAAACGGCACTCAAGGTGGCACCTGTTCAACTTTGTTGTGTGATTTCAGACAAGCCATTCTGCTGCTAAGGACTTCCATTTCCTTTTGCTTTTCTTGACATGCAGAGAATTAATTTCAAATGCAAATAATACATACTTCTAGGTTTGTGCAGCATGAGAGAGGCCCTGAGTGTGAACACTGTGGCTTGAATGTCTGGCAGTGTAATTAGATTTTGACTTTTGCTTCTTTAGATCCTTTTTTTAGGTGCTTTCTCAATTAAGAAATAAAAACACATTCCTTATCAGATTTGCATACTGCAGAGATGTATAAAGTAAAAAGTGAATGCTGATTGTTTCATGAAAGTAATAATTTTTAAACACTCCATGTTTTATTACATGTTTATATGTATTTTCATGTTTTTTATTTTAATTGAAATGGTTCTGACCTAACCATAAGTTGTGGAATGGTTTTCCTCAAAATTATGTAGAACGGCTCTTGACAATATGTCCCTGTGGAGGCCACATCAAATCTCAGCTGGTATTCCAGGGTCAGCTGCCAGGATTTATGTGAGCCAGAATGTTGTCCTTTTTCTGGAAACAAGGTCTCCTGTTAGCCTGTGAAGCTGAGATTTCTTCTTCCACTTTTTTCTTTTAGAGTGTTGACTTCTTTAGATTGAGGGAAAAGTGATGATACTAAAGTGAAGATGAAATTCTTCACTACATGGGTTTGTTGCTTTGGCAAGAAAGTTGCTTTAAAGGAACTTTTGCCACTAGTGTTGGGTTTCGGGTTGATTTTCCCTGTTGTGACAGGTCTCTCTGAATCCTCAAAACTTTTAATAGGTACACTGTGCCTGTGTCCACAGGTGGTACATTTGCTAGGATTGGTGGTGTTAATTGAATGAGTGTGGGAAGAGCTGGACAGAAGGCCTTCCTGCTATTTTCCACCCTGAGTGCTGCTGGTGACTTGTCGCAGTGTACATGGTGGGAATCGTAGGGTCCCACTGGATCATCTCTCCCTCGTCTGAGGGATAGGATCTTGGTAGGGCTGGTTCCTGGTGTTTTCCTTGGGTGTTTGTTTTGTTTATATTCTTACTACAGTTCAGTAAATGTTATGGTTCTCTCTAGCTGTCCCCTGGGGGCCTCATGCATTCACGGTGGGGCTTTTTGGAAGGTGATTAGATTGTGGGAGTTTATAGCTGACTTGCCATTAGGAGCTCGTGTCTGGTGGGAAGCGAGGTTCCTGAAGCTGTGGTTCTGAAGAGTTTATCTTCTGCTCTGGTTCCTCCCTTCACTCTCTGCTTCTCTTGTGTAGTGGGCAGCCTCCTCCACCATGCCAACCCATAACAGACTGTAACCAGGACCCAGAGCAAGCATCTTCTCCTTGATGTTGGGGTGTCAGGTACTGTGTCCCAGAGGCAAGAAGTGAGTTAAGACAGTGAACTTGTGTGACTTGTGTCAGGATAGGAGGAATTCAAATGTTCTGTTATGTCAAGAGTCAACTCTACTTTTGATTTTGGTGCAAAAGTCACAAATGATAAGCTGAAATCGGCTTGAATTTTCTGCAGCTTTTTTTTTTTTCTCCTTAGCGGTAGCATGATGGGGCAGGGGGAGCAGAAAGAGATTTGGAGTCAGACTGACCCAGGTCTTCCTCCAGAACTCCAGTATGTTCTAGCTGTGTGACCTTGTAAAAGTCACTTAGCTTCACTAATCCTTCTTCATCCTCATGAAATGAGGGCAGTCTACCTTATCCCGAAAGATGGTTGTGAGGATTTGTGGTGCTTTACAAGACAGTCTGATCTAATTACTTTCTGCTTAAAAAGGCTTTAATGTTGTCTTGTTTCATCTTTGGATAAATTTAAACTTTACATGGTGACAACAGTGCTGAACTCTGCCACAGCTCCTTTAGTAGCATGCCCACCTTTCCACACCCAGCATCAACCAGGCAATGTTCATCCTTGTTAAACCCTTTTTGCCCCTAGGCCTTGGAGCAGTCTCTCTCTCAGCCACTACTGCACACCTGTGAGGCTGCTGCAGCTGCTCCTGTCCACCCATCCAACCAGTTAGTTCAGCCCCTTTCTCAGAACCTCTTCTTGCCAAGTGCAGCTTCCTCTGTACACTTGTCCTAGGAATGCTTTGCCTCATGTCTGGCTTCTTCATTAAAGGCAGGCAGGGCAGTATCTCTTGTTTGCTCTTCTCCTGATTACTGAGCACAATACTGACTGGGAGCAAGTGCTTTGTAAACTTCAGCTGCGGGCAGGAAGAGAGGAAGCAGATCTGTAGCTCAGAGCCTTGCACCACGTAGGTCTTTGGGGGCATGTTGTTTTCCTTTCATGTTGTCCGCCGCTTTCTCTTGTACCAATCATCTTCCTTGGTCATAATAATGGAAAATGATCTGTGAATGACTCAGTAATGGTTGGAACATTTCTGTGATGCATCCGTACCTCTAATTCTTTGGAGACAGGGTCTCACTAGGTGGTTCAGTCTGGCTTTGACTCACTAAGTAGCTCAGGCTGCCCTCAAACTCATGGTGATCCTCCTGCCTCTGCCTCCCAAATTACAGGTGTGAGCCACCACACCCGGCATACCTCTAATTCTTTTTTTTTTTTTGGGGGGGGGACAGGGTCTCGCTTTGTAGTTCAGGCTGACCCTGAGCTCACTATGTAGCCCAGGCAAGCCTTGAACTCAGCAATCCTTCTGCCTCTGCCTCCCGAGTGCTGGGATTACAGGTGTGAGCCACCACGCCCAGCTAGCATATCTCTAATTCTTAATAACTCTAAATTTAAAAAACTGATCATTTGGGCCAGGGATTTAGCTCAGTGGTTCTGGTGTCTGTCTCGCAAGCACAAGGTCCCAAGTTTGATCCCTGGTACCATATATCACAATGCCGGGCATCATGGTTTATGCTGTTAATCCCAGCACTTGGGAGGCAGAGGCAGGATTGCCATGCATTTGAGGCTTGCCTGGGCTACATAGTGAGTTCAGGTCCAGCCTGAACTACAAAGTGAGACCTTGTCTCAAAAAAACTAAAAAAAAATCCCCCAAACAAACAGAAAAACCTGACCATTTAAAAACCAAAAGCTGAAGGAACACAGCTGAAATACTTCTCAACAAAATAGGAAGAAACAAAGATTATTGCCCAACTTTACATCAGGTTTTATTTGTGGAGGTATCACGTGGGTTGATATTCTGCTCTAGCAAAGTCTACGTGTAATACTTGGCATTGCTTTCCATTGCCTTTATTGCTTCCATTAAAGAACAGATGCGCAGTGGAAGAAGTCCTAAGAATAGCACCTGCCTGGTTTATGGAGAAGGTTATTTATGATGGAAATTAAGCAGCTGTTTAGCTTAGGATGTCCGAAGCCCCACCCTGCCTTGGTAACATGTACCTATCCCTTTTTCTTCAAATATGTGGATTCTGTTTTTCCTGACTTTGTGGTCTTAAAAAACCCAGTCAGCTTGCAGTTGTGAAGCTTTTTGAGGCTGTACCGAGGGAGTGGGAAGAATCAGACAAGGGCCAGAGTGGGTATGTGTGGAGAACCCAGGTTCATGGTTGCTCACAGAGCGAAGGTGCTTGGGGCTGTCTCGTGTCCTTCAGTGATCAAGGGGAGTCAGTCTGGTGGGGGGAGTGGTGAACATCAGCGGTCACTTTCAGAAGGCCTGTTGTCAGCCCCGGTGGAGGTTCACACCTTAATCTCAGCCCTCTGGGAGGCTGAGGCGGGAAGATCACAAATTTGAGTCCAATCTGGGTAATTTAGCATTTTAGCAAGAACTGGTCTCAGAAAAAAGAAAGAAAAACAGAGGAAGGAAGAAACAGGCTGCAGATGGAGATGAGTGTGAAGACCCCATTCTGTCCTCAGTAGCAGGAGAAACCCCAGCACCGGGTGGCCATTCTCCTGCCCAGGCCTGCTGCTCCTGGGGGAGCAAGCAGAGGCGGCAAAGCTCCGGACGGCTGGAGGGCACGGGCCAGTCTGGAGGCTCCCAGAAGGCTGGTGAGTTTGTCTGAGCCTTGCCCGTGCCCCTGTCCAGGTCAAGCCCCCCCTCCCCCACCGAGTCCTGCAGTGGCTGCCTCCGGGCTTCCTGCTCCAGACCTGTTCCATTTAGCCCCTTCTCCCTGCTTACGGTTAACGTCACCTAGAGGGCTTCAGCCACAAAATTAATCTTTTGCTTACAATTGGTACCTGTGCTGCAGGCTGTGGCAGGCCCTGCCCTCCCTTAGTTCAGCTTCACTTCTCAGCGTTGTCCTCTCTGCCTCCCTGGCAACATGACAAAAGCCCAACACAACCACCCTTCAGCCGTCTACCCCTCCTCACTGAGCTCCTGGGCTACCTGCCTTTGAAGCCGGCTGTTGTGTGGCTGTTGGGTGGCCAGAAATGCCCTGTGTGACTTTTGTCTGTCTGTGGCCCCCTCTTCGGGGGAGAGCTTGGCTATTACCTGATACCTAAGCATCTTCTAACACTAAGTCGGTTTGCTGTCTTTTTTCTTTCGTTGTTAAAGAACCTTTACACACGTATTTCTTAATACCTGCTGCAATGCATTTTAGTAATGTAATCAGTGGTTGCTTTTATTTGAATATAAGGGCTTACAGAACCTTGAGGCTATGTTGCCTCTTTTTTCAAATGCATCTCCTTGGTCAATTCCTGCTGTTCTTGGGGCATTTCAATTCTGCTGTCCTTGGCCCCTGACCTGGAAGCACATCAAGAACTCTGCTCACCAAGCTCCATGAGCTGACTGCCAGAACTTTTCCAGTTCTTGTGCAGAATCTCCTGAACTGGTAGTTTTCTTTTTTGCATGAAATGCTAGTTTCTGCATACTGTTTCCACATTCACAATAATATGTGTAAATAAGCACACATAGTTTGTCTTTGGTATAGGTGTATTAACTCCTTTTTACTTCCCCCAATACTGTACATTAAACCTGGGGCCTTTGCACTAAGCTATATCTGCAGTCATTTTAAAAAAGATTTGAAATAAGGTGCTTTACTAAATTGCTGACTAGCATAAGCTGGGCTTAACTTGTGATCCTCCTGCCTCAGTCTTCTGGAAGGCTCAGTTTGACTTTATTTTTCAAGTGAAAACTGAGGTATGAAGACCTTGTCTTGCTTAAAATTGATCAGCAGTAAAAAATAAGTCAGAGTTCTGGGCTTAGAGTTTACCATATTGGGCCTGAAAAAGCCGTGTTTGGATCAGCTTGTGTTTGCAGCCCCCTCTGTTTCCCCACCCATCCCTTCTTTCTTTCAATACCCTGCCTGCCTTCCGCCTCCTTGTCTGTCTTACGTGTACATGATGCACACACTCATACTCATATTTTTAATCCTTTTATTCTCTTATGTGTATATGGTTTATTCATTAGGAGCCTAATTTGAAGGAAATGTCTACATTTATTAATGCTAGTTCAGCATGTTTTTATGGTCTAGTATAGCACAAAGTTTGAATTTATGCAATCTGGTATGCTGACCACTATGACTACTGAGTAGTTGAGATGTGGCTTCTCTGATTCAAGAGGTATAGTAGGTATAACATATATATCAAATTTCAAACAGCATCAGTGAAATAATGTAAACACTTATGCTAATGACATGTAAATCTTTTGCATATACTGTACTGGGTGGCTGTTACTTTGTTCATTATTGAGACAAAATGCCTGACACCCTAAATTAAAAGCATACAACTTTATTTCAGTTCTCAGTTTATAGAGGTTTCAGTACACAATCGGCTGGCTCCACGGCAGGGCAGCAGGGCAGAAGGACATTGCAGAGGAGAAAAATGTTCATGGAATGGCAGGCAGGAGGCAGCAGGCAGCAGCAATTAACCCATTTTTTCTTTTTCCCCTGTTATATTCCAGCTGGGCTATAAGCATGTTGACTGGTGCAGCCCATTCTGAGTGGAGTTTCTATTATCCACACCCAGTACATGCTAAATCCATTTAGTTATCACATACCCTTAATCCCAGGGTTACATATGCTAGATCCAGTTACCTCTGAAAAGCCCCACTTGTGAACAGCTGTAACACTGGGTTAAATTACTGGGTTAAAAGATGACCATACTTGATTTCGCATATTTCTTTTATTTTTTGTGTGGATACTAGAAAATAATAAATTGCTTGAAACAGGTTTGTGTCATGGATAATGTTTGTATTGACTTGTCCTAGTGGGGCCATGGGCTTTTTTGTTTGTCTCCAGGGATATGGTCTCTACTAGGCAAGTTTTATGTCATTGAACTTTTTAATTAAATTTGGTTTTGAATCTTAGTTTTATATCTTAATTATCTTTATTGTTTCTGGCAATTTAGCCTTTCTGGAAACCTTTTCCTTATCATATTGGAAACCAGTATGTCCCTCACATGTTATATAAAGACTAAAATGAATTTTACATGTAAGGTCCTCCATGCTGGGCCTGGCATGGGAGTAAAGGGTTAAAATGATGAGTTTGGAGTTAAACTTAATCAGGGTTTCAATACTAGCTGCATCTGTTAAACTTTTGTGGCCTTGAGTAAGCTACTTTCTAAGCCCTAGCTTTTTCCTGTAAACCTGGGTGGTAAGAGTAAGCACTGCATGGAGTTGTGGGAATTAACTGAACTAAGATATAGCAGGGCTCATAGTGCACCATGTGACGTACACTAAGAACTCAGTAAGTCATGGTGAGAGTGTAGTGGTTCATGCTGGGGAAGAACATCTGCTAGAAACTGTCCTCATGTTAGTGGTAGATATATACTCTGGGTTTAATTTTGATTTCACCAAGGAAATATATATGACTAGAATATGGCCCTAAAATAAAACATTTCTTCTTGTCTACATCATGCTTTTTATAGTGTTTATTTTAATTAATAACTAAAGGAATTGAAATCTAGACTTTGAAGAGGTATCTACATTCCTGTGTTCATAGTATCCCTATTTACAATGGTCAAAATACAGAAGCAACCAAAATGTCTACTGATGAATGAATGGATAAAGTGCTTTTGTACAGTGACCCAAACAGTAAAATATCATTAATGAGAGTTAGATCCTGCCTTTTGAAACAATGTAGATGAAAGGACATAATGTTATGTGAAATACATTAGAAGGACAAATAGTACGGGAAAACCCTTAGAAGAGGATCTTAAATAGTAAGACATAGAAGCAGAGGATAGGTAGGTTTTGTTGGGACGATCACAGTGCGCAAAGTTTTAGTTATATCAAAGGTAAATCCTAGAGATCCATGGTACAATGTGGTGACTGTGGTTAACAGTACTAGATTATACACTTAAACTTTCCGTCGTGCATGGTACATTGGATAGAGTTGTTGAGGTGTAGCATGGAGAGTCACAAGTGGATACTGGGATGTGTTTCTTTGGTGATAGAGTGTATGGAGATTCCTGATAGGTCAGCCCCAGAGGCTTTCTTGTAGGGTGATCTCAGCTGCTACACATCCTTGTGGTATCGCAGCAAAGAGAGCATTAGGAATGCTGAGCCATGAAAGTTTTAAGAAGAAAAAATTTAAAAAGAGTAATTGCCACTGAGAGGGAGAGTCAGGTCAGTATGGAGGGGTCCAGTGGATTTAGCAGCATTCAGTTGCTGGTGACTTTGATAAGAGCTGTTGTGTTAGAGGAGGGCAGTGATCAGAGTGAGGTGTGAGGAGACCAAGTGAAGCCATGGTTTTTAGACTCTCACAAAAGTCTGGCTATAAAAGGAAACAGCAAAGAAGCTATAGCAAGAAAAGAGAGTTGTTTATGTCTCATGGTGCTGAGGGAGTGAATCTGTGTGCAGAGAGGGGTTGGAGGGAAGGTGAGAGGGCATCACAGGCAGAGCAGGTGTGAAGCACCTGGGAGGTGGGAGAAGCATGGGGCAGGGGACCTGTGGGAGCTGTTGGCTGTTGACAAAAAACAGTTTCTGTATTGAACCAAGGTGAGGGAGGCGACTGGGGGTGGAGACTGGTTTGTAGATATGTTGTGACCCCTGGAAGATGCAGGAATTGCACTGTGGTTCTTTTGTCTTTAGTGTTTCATAAGGCAAAAATGTGAACTAAAATGAGGGCTAGCAGAAAACAAGATTTACAAGCTTAGAGCAACACCTTGTGTCTCATCTCCTCAACCAAAGTTCCTCTGGGCGGTGATCCGCTTGTCACAGGAGAGTTTCCGTGGAAGCCTGAATGGTCTTGCTGCTGCTTAGGCTTGTGGTGTGGGGTGGGCACTCTTCAGAAAGGCTCTGCCCAGTGTGCCTGGCTCAGACTGAAGCTGAGACATCGTGGAGAAGGACTGCAGTAGGAGCCAGTGCCTGTGTCCAGCAGCTGTTTCAGATCGTAAGACGGCATGTTGTGTCATTCATGCATTTTGTGGATAAGCAATTGTCCATAAGGAAACAGTATACAGATCTCCCTCATTTAGCAGTGTACCATTTTAATTAGTGTTTGGCCTATGACCTGCTGTTCAGGGTTATGACCAATTTTTTTTTTTTGCACAGTTCTGTACATTTTTTTTTTAAAAGGTAGTACTTGGCTCTTGTGCTTGCAAAGTATGCACAGTGCCACTGAGCTAAATGCCTGGCCCTGTACATCTTCTTATGGAATCCCATTGTCTCTCTGGTATGTACCAAATAGTAGTAATCTTTGCTATTGTATTATAATGTACAGTACTATAGTTTTGTTATACGTTACTGAATGTAAAAGCAAAATCACCAAGTTGGGGTTCCCTTTGATGATGTTTTTGTTTTTAATATTATAATATATATAGTACATATGATGCCTCCTTCTTTAATCAACTCATTTAGCCTCCTCATGGGGACAGAACTTGGTCCTTGAATGAGGAATATCTGTACAATGGAAGAAGAGCGTTGAACTGGATGTAGGCTTACAGCCTATTTGTAATCCACAGTGTGGTTGTGAGTGAATAATTTAGCTCCAGAGGCTGTTCTTCCCAGTCTGTAAAATACACAAATCACTGGACTCCATTTCCTGAAGGAGGGAGTGGTGACAATGAGTTTAATAACAGGAGACTATGGAGGACTCAGGCCTCACTTGCCCTGCCAGCTTTTCTGCCCTCTCATACCTCATGGTTCAGCCTGAGTCACTCTGCTGCCACGCCAGGCCTCCACCGGCTCATCTGTAGAACTCCCTCACAGGATGAGTCTAAGGATTAAAATGCAACAAACCAAGGACTTTGGAAATGACTATATTAGAGAAGGGTGATGGATTAGTCAGATTTTCCTATTTTTCACTGGGGAAAAAATCTCTAGCCCTGTTTCTTCCATCGCCAGTGTTAGAGATCCCCACTCCAGACTTCGCCGAAAGGCCTGTAGCAAGCACTTGCTGTGGGCAGAGTGAAGGAGACTGTGAACCGGTGACATCATGCCAGGGGTGGCATCTGCCTCTGTGGAGCCCTGGTCTGGTTAGGGTGATGGATGAACACAGCCTGCCCTCAGGAAGTGCGTCCTGACTCTGGCCCTGGAAGCTTCCATTTACAAGAGGTGCACGTGTGGTGTGGAGAAGGGGAGAAAAGAGACAAGGTGGGCACTGTGCTGTGGTCCCAGCACCTGGCCTGCACCTCGGGCAAGGTCCCAATTCTGTGCAGAGCAGCTGAGGTGTCACCGGGCATCTGACGCAGGGACACAGCAGTAGCTCGAGGGGGCCTGCGTCCCGTGTGGTCTGGCTGTGTGGAAGGGACCCTCCTTGGGGGAGGACTGGAGCCCTTCTTGGGGGTGCTCGGAGAGACCCTGGCAAGCCCTGTGCTCGAAGGTCGCTGCCTTGAGCTCCTTGTGCTGCTGCTGCTCATGCCCCATCCGGATCCACCCCAGCTCGCAGCTGTGTGAGGCCAGGCTCCT
Source organism: Thryonomys swinderianus (assembly GCA_004025085.1). Classification (NCBI taxonomy): domain Eukaryota; kingdom Metazoa; phylum Chordata; class Mammalia; order Rodentia; family Thryonomyidae; genus Thryonomys; species Thryonomys swinderianus. The sequence goes on from PVIC010020585.1 coordinate 11,458, forward strand.
GGGAACCTTTCCGACCTGTGTGAATAGTTGTCTGTCACTGTGCTAGGGCAAGGCTCTTTCGGTCATGAGTCTTTCAGGGGATATTGGCTTTCTGTAATAAAGTACCTGCTCTGCAGAATTTTCATCTTATTTCTGGTTTTTGTAGTGTGTAAAAACTGTCAGAGGGAAACATATAGTCTCTTAAGTGAGGCTCTAAAAATTTTGGTCTCATGAGAGACTTCATAGCTTTTCCTCCAGCTCTTCTTAAACCTTTTTTTTGGGGTACCGGGGATTGAACTTAAACTTTTTACTTTGATATGGGTCTCCCTAAGTTACAAAGTTGCTGAGGCTGAGTGGAGACTCATAACCCTCCTACCTCAGCCTCCCAGGATGCACAGGAGAGCATTTGCTTTTGTTGATGAAATGTTGTAGCAGGAAAATCTTATAGGATGACGATTCCCTGGGATTCACTGTGTCTTAGTCACTTTCTCCTCATTGGAGCAAAATACCTGACACCTCCGACTTAGAGGAGTAGGCTTTGTTTCGGTTCACAGTGGGCCAGTTATGAGGCAGACACAGGATGGCAGGGGCATGGTGGAAAGAAGTTTCTAAACTCATGTCTGATAGGAAGCAGAGAGAGAGAAAGGAGGGGCCAGGTCATGTCCCACTGTGACCACCTCCTAACCGTCGGCTGTAGCATCCAGCAATGCAATCACCTCCCAGCTCTGAACACATGAGGCCCCAAAACACAGCATCCTACCCCTGGTCCCACAAAGTCTCATGCCCATCTCTATGTAAAATGCATTTAGCCCATCTCCAAGAGTCACCAGAGTCTTAACAGTTCTGGTATTGCTGAAAGGTCTGAGTCCAAAGTCTCCTCTGAAACTTAAAGCAAACTCCTAACTGTGAATCCCTATAAAGTGTCACCTATAAAGTTAGTTATGGCACAGGGTAAACATTCCCATTCCAAAAGGGAAAAATAGGGGGATAGAAAGGAATGGACAAACAAGGCAGAAAGCCTGCAGGGAGAACATTATATCCTATAGCTCCATGTCCAGCACCCAGGACAGGCTGTGCTGAGATATGAACTCAGGCTTGGTCAGCCCTGACTCTGCAGTATTTCTGGTTACAGTCCTTATGGCTTCTCTGTTGGGGGAGCCCTGCTCACTCCTTGTAACTTCCTGAGCAGCTGGTTTCTCAGATCTCCATTGCACTTCAGGCTTATTTTGATGGCTTTGTGCGCTGCCTGCTCAGGGGCATACTGCCTATCCTTCCAGGCCTTCCTCTGAAACCCTTGTGGAAGCCTCCATCACACCATAATGCTTGCATTCTGTCTTTTTTTTTAGTTTTTTGAGATAGGGTCTTGCTTTGTAGTCAGGCTGACCCTGAACTCTATATTTAGCCCAGGTGGTCTTGAACTCCCAGCAATCCTCCTGCCTCTGCCTCCTAAGTGCTCTGTTACAGGTGTGAGCCACCACGCCCAGCACTGTGGTATGTAGTACCAGAGATGGAATTTAGGACCTTGTGCTTGTGAGGCAGACACTGGAACCACTGAGCTAAATCCCCGGCCCTAAGACTTGCATTCTGATTGCCTGTGAAACCAGCACCCTGGGGATGATGCTAAGGTCTGGCACTACCAAGGCAGCATCCAGGCTCCCTTGGAGCATGCCTACAGTGGCTCAGAGTGCCTGGATGGCTGACACGATTAAGTGGAGTCTGAGGAACCAGCTCCCTGTGTGGCCCTTGTTGAACAGTGGGCTCAGGAGCTCTTTTCTCAAATGAAGCCTTTATGGTTTTCTTTTTTTCTTTTCTTTCTTTTTTTTTTTTTGAGACAGTGTCTCACTTTTTTGTAGCCCAGGCAAGCCTCAAACTCAGCAATCCTCCTGTCTCTGCCTCCCGAGTGCTGGGATTATAGGCGTAAGCCACCACGCCCAGCACTGTGGTATGTGGTGCTGATTGCTGGTTGATTGCTGGTGGGCACAAGTCCCCATGCCCAGCATTGTATGCGGTTACTGGGGATCGAACCCAGGACCTTGTGCTTGCGAGACAGGCCCTGGAACCACTGAGCTAACCCTCTGGCCCTTTATGGTTTTCTTAAAGTCTGGAAAAGGTGGTCTTGATGATTCTTGAACTGTCTTTAAACCATCTTTTCTATTGCTCTGATGGAAAGCTTTTGGCTTCTTTATAATGTTCATCTTCTGGAAACCAACTTTGCAGGTGCTTACTTTCTGTTGGAACTGAAAACTTTTGATCCTTACCTTTTTGTTCCCAATTTTCTCTATAGATCTGTATAAAAGTAGCAATACCCAGCCACAGTCCGAATGTTGGACTGGTTTGAAATTTTCTCAGCCAGATTTATGAGTCTACCACCCTTAAGCTTGGTTTCTCATGAAGTCTCAGGACACCAACAACATGAAGATAAATTTTCTTCTAGGATATAGCACATGGCCTCTAGTCCACACTGGGGTCTCTGTCCAAAATGACACCACCTAAGCCTGACTCTTGTGTCTGTACTCCTACCACCATTCTGGGTTTTTATTAGATTCTCCTATTAAGCTCAGTTTAGAACAGTCAGGGCTTTCATAGCTGTTACCTCCAAATCTTTCCAGACTCCTCCATTTATCCCAAAGGCTTCTAAGTCACATGGTCAGGTACACCCACAGTCACAACTTTACTTCTCCAATATCAAAATCTCTTAGTCGCTTCCTCACCACTGAAACTAAATACTTATCACCACAACTTAAAGGAGGAGAGGTTTATTTTGGATCACTGTTTCAGTCTGTGAAGCAGAGAGGAAGGAGCTGGGGCTGACTACATCGTTCCACTTCACACTCCTTGCGACCACCTTTAGTCAAGCCCCACCTCCTGAGCCAGCCCCACTGCTCCATGATCAAACACTTCAGAAGCCCCACCACCAAATATATGAGCCTTTTGGGGGACACTCTAGATCTGTAAAATAACAGGAAGAGAAAAACTGAACACAAATGCCACCGACCCTCCCTGTTTAGCTTGGTGCCTCTGTCAGTTCCCATCAAATTCTAGCAGCAGGAGAGAGTCTGGTTGACCTGGTGAATCCGGAAGACAGAAGGAAATCTGTTGACCCAGCTCTCACTTGGGAGGGCTGCATAGTATAGGGAAGAAATGCAATGAGAAAAAAACCTGAAGTCTGAGTTTTACTGAACTGTGTAGGAATAACCTTTTTTTTTTGTCTGGAAGGGTGTTTTCTCCTGAAGGTTTGTTACCAAGAAGTGTGTGGTCTGCAGTTAGCAGGCATTGCTTGCTGGTGGATTCTTTTGACTCTTTGCTGAATAGTATTATCACCCAGATTGTCTTGCAATGTACAATGAAGTGAATCCCTAAAATCCATCCCTCACCTTTGTCATCTCTGAGTGCCTAGGATCCCTTCTTCCCAATATTCACAATTCACTTATATTGAATTGATCCTTAAAGATTAAACTTACTTTGAGATAAGTGAATACTCAAGAGTGTAAAAACAACAGAGTAATTTCATGTGCTCATGTCCTTCCTCCTCTTACCCCCTGCTTAAGCCTTAGCCACCACTGTTTGTTCTCATACCATAATTTTACCCCAAGAAGAGTATAGGTAAATGCAGTCACAGTGGGTGGTGCTGGTGTTTTCACTCTTTGGAGATTCACCTGGATTGTGGCATGAATCAGTCTAGAGCTCTTTGTAACTGAACAGTATTCTTTACTGTCAGTATGCCATAGGTGTTCAATTGCTGATTATCCAATGGACTTTTGAGTTGTTTCCAGTTTTTTGGGTATAAGGATAAAACTGCTCTGAGTATTCATGCACAGGTTTTATATGAACACACTTTCATTTTTTCTGGAATAAATGCCTAGGAATTGCTAAGTCACATGGTAATCACACACTTATATAATGAACTGCCAACTCTGTGGAGTGGCTGTGTAAATTTACATTCCCACCAGCAGTTCACAGTGATTTAATTTATCTCCTTACTCAGCAGCTTTTGCTATGGTTGCTACTATCTCTTATTGTAATTGTTCTGGTAGGTGTTAAACTCCCTGTGATCTTAATTTGTTTTTTCATAAAGGGAAAAGATGTTTAACTTCATGTGTTATTTTGTCATCTCTATATTCTTCAAGTGAAAGATTAGTTTTGACCTTTTATTCATTTTCTTTTTGGATTTTTCTTTTGTTGATTTTGGAGATTAGATAATGTAGATTATGTATTCTAAATACTATTTTTTGGTTGGATATGGGGTTTACAAATATTTCTTCCCATCCATAGCCTGTCAGTTCTTGCTCTGAGACTCTTGCAGAACAGAAGTTTTAAATTCTGGTGAAGTTCAGGATGTTTCTTTGTGGATTGTGCTTTTGGGATCAAGTCCAGAGATATTTTGCTGAACTCCTGATACTGAGTTTTGTCTTATATTTCTTTTTCTAAAACTTTTAATTACATTTTACATTTACCATATTCACAAAGGAGTCGTAATTCATATGCCCCACTGCGAGGCAGCTTGAGTCCCAGTGACACACGCCTGGCTGTTCTGCAGGCAGCTTGGACCACTGACGGTAGTAGTGGTTTTGTTGTCTCATCATTCATGAGACAGGCACATGCTCACTGGTGGGAATGTGTCAAATCTGCAACACAGTCTGAGTTATGTGAAGGGTGAAGCTTAGGTTCAGGTGTGTTTTTTGCTTTAGCACCATTTGCTTAAAGATACTACCTTTCCTGTAGAAGTTGCTTTCCCACCACTGTCAAAAATGATACAGATGTATTTGTGTGGATTCATTCTGGGTTGTTTGATTCCACTAACCTATGTGTGTGTTCTTTTGTCAATACCACAGTCTTTACTATGGCCTGTATTGTCTCAAAATCAGGCGCACAGATTCTTCTTGCTTTCTTCTTTATTTTTAAGTAGCTTTATTTAAAAAAATTTTTTGAGAGAAAAAGTTCATTTTTGGTCTGTGGTTCTAGAGGTTTCAGTTCAAGATCTAATGTCCCCTTGCTTCAGGCCTCTGGAGAGAGTAAGCTGTCATGGTGGAATATGGGGAGAGAGCTAATGACTCACTTGTGAACCAGGAGGGAGGCGAAAGGGAGGAGATGGCTGTGGTCCCACAGTCCCTTTTGTGACCTTGTGCTCAGTGATCTGCGGATCTCTACAAGATCCTGCCTTCTCAGGTCCTAGCAGGTTCCATCGGCACCGCCCCAGGACCAGTGCAGGCCGCTGCTCATCCCTCCACAGCCATGCTGGGGACTGTCTTCTTTTCCCTTGGTATCACTTCTTACTGCAGGTAGAAATGCCTTTGACCTTCTTGAAATTCTTGGCTTCTGCTCTTTGCCCACCGTTTCCTAAACTTCATACCGTTATCTTTTTCACTTTCTATGAGTACACTTGGAACTGACTCCTCCTTGCCTCTCGGAGACCCTCTCAGTCACTGCTCCCATGTGAAGTCCTTAGTCTGTCTCCCTGTTGCTTCTGTCAGAAGTTACCTTGAGCTCAGTGGCACCTTTACCATCTTACTGAACTAAAACCAAGTGTCATGAGTGTCTAGAGGAATCAGTTTCCAGGCCTTTTCTGGCTTCCACAGACCAACTCCTTTCTTCGTCTTCAAAGCTATGACTGTTGGTCGAGTATTTCACAAAACTATACTGCTGAGACGTATCATTTGCTCACTCATACACACTTTGTTTTTAATTATTTTTATTAGTATAGTATGTGCTTGCAATACATTGTGAACACATTAATCATAAAGAGTGGTGCACACACATACCACATCTTAGCCCATTTCCTTGTCCCCCTCATCCCTAGATCCCCTCCCTTTTGCATAAGGTCTACTCCCTGTTTCCTACCATCTACCTTTTATTTTGTGCTTTAAATTATTTATATTTAGGTGTTCTCATCGAGAAACCTTGTGGTATTTAAGCTAGTGTATCTGAATTATTTCACTTAATGTTAGAGTCTCAAAATCATCCATTTTCCTACAAATGACTCAAATTTATTCTTTATGGCTGAGTTGTACTCCACTGTGTGTAGATGTCACATTTTTTTCATCTGTTAGTGGACAAATCGTCTGCTTCCAAGATTTAGCTACTGTGAATTGTGCTGCTATAAACACTTTGTTTACATGTATCACTGTAGCAGGATTTTTTTTTAAACTCTAAGGGAAGATATTTAGAAGGAGAATAGTTGGGCCAAATGTAATTTCTCTTTGTAATTTTTTGAGGTATTTCCGCACTGATTTCCAGAGTGGCTGTACTAGTGCACATCCTCACCAACAGTGCAGAAGGGTTCCTCTTCCCTAGAAGCCTCTCCAGCATTTGTTACTTAATATCTTGATGACTGCCATTCATTCTGAAGTAAGACAGAATCTCAGTGTTGTTTTGAATTTCTCTAATGGCCAGAGATGTTGGCCATTTTTTAAATGTATTCATTAGGGATTTATACTTTTTCTGGGAAGTGTCTATTTCAGTTGTCCATTTTTGTTGGATCTTTTAGTTTCAATTGGGCATCTAATATTTTTGTGTTCTTCATGTCTTCCAGGTATTAGTCCTCTGGCAGCTGGCAAAAATTCTCCCATTCCATGGGTTGTCTCTTCACTCTGTTGATTGTTTCCTTGGCTGTGCAAAAGCTTTTAGTTTGATAAAATCCTTTTAGTTGATTTTTGGCATCATGTCTTGTGTAATTGGGTTTCTGTGCAGGAAGTCCTTGCCTGTGCCTTTTTCACTTTTCCAACATTTTCTACTAGCAGATTTAGTATTTGTTTTATATATAAATCTTTTATTCAGTTTTGATTTGGTGTTAGCACTGGGTAAGAGATACAAGTCTAGATTCATTCTTCTGCCTGTGGATAACTGGTTGTCCCAGCACCATTTGTTGAAGAAGCTATCTTTTCTTCAGTATATATTTTTTCTTTTTTTTCAAAGGTCTCCTGGGACAATTTCTACAGCCTCTGTTTTGTCTGCATATCTAATCAGCTTTATTGAGCTATTTCCAAAAATAGGAACAAATAAAAAACAAGAGAAAAAAAACCTGTTTTTAATGTCTATATTTTGATGAACTTGAACCATTTTATTCTATTTTCCTCTACAATTTTTAGAATAGTCTTGTACATTCATACAAAATCTGTCTAGTATTTTGATAGGAATTTTGTTAAACTTACACATCAGTTTTGAAAGAATGTCATTGTGTTAAATCTCTCAAGTTATTAACACAGAATATCTCTGTTTTCTGCTCTTTCATCAACATTTATTGTATTCACTATTCAAGTTCTGTATGTTTTGCATTTTTGCACTTAAGTATTTTTGGCAATTGCAAATTATTGTGTAAATTTTGATGTCCACTTCTGTCCATTTTTATTATATAGAAATACAATACAGTCATTTTGATATATCTTGTATTGCCTGACCTTGATGAATTCACCTATTAGTTCTGGAAGTTTTTATGTAGAGTTTTTAGGGATGTTCTGTATAGATTGTTGTTACTTGCAAGTGAGGATAGACTCATCATTTCTCTCCAAGATAGATATATTTGTTGTCTTTTTTTTTTTTCTTATTGCAGTGACAGTACAGGGTCGAATAAGACTGGTGAGAGGAGCAGGGTTGAATAAGACTAGTGAGAGGTTTGCTCCTCATCTTAGGGGAAAGCATGCAGTGTTTCTTTTTTTTTTTTTTTTTTTAAATTTTGAGACAGGGTCTCACTTCATAGTCCAGGCTGGCCCTAAGCTCACTATGTAGCCTAGGCAAGCCTCAAACTCAACAATTCTCCTGTCTCTACCTCCTGAGTGCTGGGATTTCAGGCGTGAGCCACCACGCCCAGCACTGTGGTATGTGGTACTGATGGCTGGTGGGCATGGGTCACCACACCCAGCATTGTATGTGGTTACCAGGATCGAACTCAGGACCTTGTGCTTGCAAGGCTGATGCAGGAACCACTGAGCTAAATCTCTGGCCCCAGTGTTTCATTTTTAAATATCATGGATGCTATAGGTTTCTTTTGGTAGATGCTCTTTGCTAAGTTTAGGAAATTCTCCCTATTCCTACTTTTTCTGAGAGTTTTAAAAAATAAATCATGAGTGTTAAATTAAGTCAAATGATTTTTGACTGTTACAATCATATGATAATTCTGTTAATGATAGATTACCTTGACTTTGATTTTCAAATATTGAACCAACTTTGCCTCTGTGAACATACTTTTAAATTATTGCTGATCATTCTTTTAAAATTTTGCTGAATTCTATTTGCTACTATTAAAGATTTATGCATTAGTATTTATGAGGGATATTTGTAGTTTTTTAAAAAATACTGTCCTTGGCTTTGGAATCAAGATAATATTAGTTTCACAAAATGAATCAAGAAAAGTTCTTTCCAATTCTGTTTCCTGGAACAGATTGTGTAGAGTTACTGCTAGTTTTTCTTTATATTCTGGAATCATTGTCAGTTTTAAAATTATGACTTCAATTCCCTTCATACTTACAGGACCGTGTGGTGTAGAAGTTCGTGTTTTTTGGGGTCTGTTCTGTTTAAGTAGTTAGACTTGCCTGTGTAGATTGTAGCGGCCATTCATTGCCTGTTTGTTTTCTCCAGGGTTTATTGTGATTATCTCCTGTTCTAGTCTTGATTTTGGCATTTTCCTGTTTCTGTGTTTTTTCTAGTCCTACTAGAGGTTTGTTGATATTTGTGTTTTATGTTTTATTTATTTGTTGGTGCTGGGGACTGAATCCAAGGTCTCATGTATGCTATGCATGTGCTTTGCTACTGAGCTCTACTCCCAGCCCAATACTGTTTTAAGTTTATTTTATGAATCTTTTCAAAGATCATTGATTCTCTGTCTTGTTTTTCTGCTGTTTGCTCTTCATTTTTTCCTTATTTTAGTTTTTTTTTTTTTTTTAAAGACAGGATTTTGCTTTGTAGTTCAGGCTGGCCCTTAGTTCATTATGTAGCCCAGGCAAGCCTGGAACTCAAAGCAATCCTCCTGCCTCTGCCTGCCAAGTGCTGGGATTATAAATACTTAGGTAAATACTTAGTACAATACAGTTCCCTTTCAGGATTCTATAAATTTTGGTGTGCTGAATTTTCATTTTCATTGACTTTAGTATATTTTAAATTTTCTGTTGGTACTTTGTCTTTGGCTCATGGATTATTAAGTACGTTCTTTAGTTTTCAAGTGTTTTGATGTTTTCCTCTTACCTTCCTGTGATTGATCTCTAGTTTGATTCCATGGTAGCAGAGGAACACGTTCCTATGATTTCAATTCTGTTAAACTTGATGAGGCTTGTTCTGTGGACTAGAATATGGTATATCTTGAATAATGTTTATGTGCCCTGAGAAGAATTGTGTTCGTTCCTGCTGCTGGAGTGTCCTGTAAATATGAGGCCACTCCTACTGGTTCATGGTATTTGATCCTTGCTAATGTCCATCAGTTGTACTTGGAGCTGTGTCTGTCTTCAGGTCGATCAGTCTTTGCTTCACGGTTTGCACTCTCCTTGGGTTCCAGCATGTTAGGATTCACTGTCTTCCTGGTGAATGGATGGACCTTCACTCATGAATGTTCTCTTCTGTCTCTGTTGCAAGACAGTGTCTATTGTAGAACAGCAGTTAGGAAATTTTTGTTGGGGCTTTTTATGGTCTGTAAGCTTTGGTAATTTCAGGTTGCTCACTTCTTTGGTTCTAAGTCTGAGAATATAGGAAGTGAAAAGAAAACCCAGGGAACTAATTCACTGCTGTGGTATTTGTAGCCAATTGCTTCCTTTTTTCCTAGTCTTTTGTTTTGTTTTGTTTTGTTTTGAGACAGGGTCTCGCTTTTGTAGTTCAGGCTGCCTCTGAGCTCACTATGTAGCCCAGGCAAGCCTCGAACTCAGCAATCCTCCTGTCTCTGCCTCCTGAGTGCTGGGATGACAGGCATGAGCCACCACGCCCGGCACTATGGTATGTGGTATTGATTGTTGGTGGGCGTGAGTCTCCACGCCCAGCATTGTAGGTGGTTACAGGGAATCGAACTCAGGACCTTGCGCTTGTGAGGCAAGCACCGGAACCACTGAGCTAAACCTCCGGCCCCTTTTCCTAGTCTTTTACATTTGTTTTACAGATAATGTTCAGGGCTCTTAGTTGTTGGTATGCATTCCTCTTCCTCCTCCTCCTCCTTCCCTGCTACCTCTCCTTCCTCCTCCTCTTTGTTTCTTGGATGGTACTAGGGAATGAACCAGTACCTTCACACTGAGTCACATCCCAGCTCTATTTTTATTTTGAGACAGGGTCTCACCAATTCTCTATGTTGCCTGTGCTGGGGTTGGATTTGCAGTCTTTGTGACTCAGCCTCTCCAAGTGCTGGGTGACAGATGTGTGCCTGTGCTGGCAGGAGCCCACCTTCTTTGGACTCTTTCCTGTACCAAGTCTGCTTCATCAGCAACCTAAGTTACTCAGGGAACTAGAACTTAGGTAGAACAGTATGGGCTGAATGCAGCTAAGTTTTGGATGCTGCTCCATATCTCTTGCAAGCTCTGAATCCTTGGTGTTCTGTTTATTCATTCACTTAAAAGCAGTCCTGTGGTGCGAGCTCTGGATTGTGGTGTGTGGTGGTCGGTACCATCACTGTGTTTCCTTTTAGCCATGAAAGAGTCTGATTGGTTTTACTTCAAACATGTATCCAAAATCAGACTGCTTTTCTCCACCACCTGGCTTTTATCCTAGGCTGTGATAGGTACTCTATCCTATCTTTCTATCCACTCTTTTTGTCCCAATGCATTATCTACATAGTAACTGAGGGTATATGTTAAGCACGTGCATCAGGTTACTACTGTCTTGCCTCAGACCCTCCAGTGAAGCTGAGCTGTACTGAGAATAAAATGTGACTCCTCCTTGTGCCTGTGAGGGCTTAGAGGTCTGGTGCTGTTGCCCTTGATGAGATGCTCTGGCCTCTCTGCCAGTCCTCCCAGTGTGCCCCATCCACACTAACACCTTTCTCTCCCTGAAGATACTTAACTTGCTTTATTTTGGGGCCATTATACTGGTCATGTTACCTGCCTGAGACACCTCTTCATGCCAGTCTGAAAGGCTGGTTCTTTGTTATTATTCAGGCTTCAGGCAAGTCCTTTTCTGTCCTTCCTCTCCAGTTACTTTTTATGAATTTGCCTACATTCTCCATCCCTCTGAATACAATTTGAAATGACTTTCTGTGTATTAGACCATGCTGGATGATAGAAGGCCATGTGATATTTCCTTGTCACCTTCTGTGCAGGGCCCAGACTAGGTCCTGGCACAGAGCAGTAAATATTTGTTGATTAAAGTTGTTTAATTCTCTTGATCTTGGTTTCTCTCCTTTCATGTAAAATAACTGGCTTTTAAAAAGGGTCGTATTTAGACTTAAGCAGGATGAATGCATGTGGAGCATTTAGTTTGCTGTTTGGCTCACCTTTTGCCCCATCAAACGTGTCACTATTTCAGTGTGATTGTTTGTTACCATGTTCGATGGGTCACCTACCAGATCCCATTGTTGCTAATGATCTGCACAGTGTTAGGAACATTTATCAGTGCAGATGCTGCCTACAGAGATGATTGCAACTCAGTTCTAATGCAGTTCTCTCTTGGCTGTGTTTTCCTGCACAGGTCCTGCAGCTGGGCTCAGACATCCTTCCCCAGTACAAGCAAGAGGCACCCAAGACGCCCCCTCACATCATCTTACACTACTGCGTTTTTAAGACCACGTGGGATTGGATCATCTTGATCTTGACTTTCTACACGGCCATTCTGGTCCCTTATAATGTCTCCTTCAAAACCAGACAGAACAATGTGGCCTGGTTGGTTGTGGACAGCATCGTGGATGTCATCTTTCTGGTGGACATTGTGCTGAATTTTCATACCACCTTTGTTGGACCAGCAGGGGAGGTGATTTCTGACCCCAAACTTATCCGCATGAACTACCTGAAGACGTGGTTTGTGATTGACCTTCTGTCCTGTTTGCCATATGATGTCATCAACGCTTTTGAGAACGTGGATGAGGTTAGTGCCTTTATGGGTGATCCAGGGAAGATTGGTTTTGCTGATCAGATTCCACCACCACTGGAGGGGAGAGAGAGTCAGGTACATCCTCAAATCTCAGACCTTGTTGTCATGTCTCTAATGCTGAGTTAAATGTGGGTGGTCCACAGAAGAGTAATTGAATGGGTGGGAACTAGCATGACTGATGGCCACAATGAGGGCGCATGCTTGCCAGACTTCATTGCCTGCTCTTCCTGTCTTCTGGAGGCTTGGAGGCTCTGCATGCCAGCGAATGGGGGTGGAAGAGACCAAAGGCTTGCTCTTGCTCCTCCTGCAATGCAAGCTGCTGGCTCAGGGAACATGAGGCTGCAGAAGGAGTCGTGCATGGCCACTGCCCTGGCAAATCTTGCTATTCAATTGTCAAATGTCTACCTTTTGGTCTTTCTACTTGTGGGGAGTTTTATCTGCTATTGTCTTTTGGCTGTTACATAGACATTTAATTTATAGTAACAGATACCATTAAATCTCTAGTTTCTTTTTTTTGTTGTTGTTTCTGTAACTGTTGGCATAAGTTATTTGTTTGCTCAAATGAGTTTTGGAGGTGAACTTCTTGTGAATGTTCAGGTACCTCCTTGCGGTTAAAAGGAGTAGGGTTTTTAATTACTTTGGATTGTTAGTCTTGCAGATGATGTATTTAATGCTGGGAATATACTGGAATTAGGATATGTTCGTATATATGCTGGAATGTAAAATATGAATAGCTGGTTGGGATATTCAAGGTGTCTTTTTCAAAGCAAGAATGTCAACTTATTTCAAAGAAAAATTCAAGAATCTTCCTTTCTCCTACTTCTGGTTGACACTTCAGTTGGTTAAGATGAGGCAGTTCATTTGATAAATGATCAGCCTGCCTCAGAGCTGGGCCCTCCTTTCCTCAGATTCCGGAGGGGCCCCAGGACGATGGGCAGGTACTATAGGCAGCCACCTGGAGGCTGGGTTAGGGGGAAACACCCCTGCTAGGTGCAGAGCCAGGGACTCAACCTTGAGATGACTGGGAGGAACAGTTTGTTTCCTGCTGAGACAGGAAGACTTGCCCAGTGACTGTGTCTTGCTGGTGGCTTAGTGATGCCTCTTTGCCTTCAGGCCAGCTGCAGCCTCTGCCTCGGGGGAACAACCTCCCACTGTTCCCTCTTGGAATGCTCTGCTTCTCTAAATTCAGAGTGACCACTTTCTCTGTTTTTCAGTAGTTGTTAAATCCTGAGGATTGACTGAGTGGCTTGTGTGGATTTTGCAGAGGATTAAATGAGTAAAAATTGATTATTTAGAACAAAATCACCTCTGATGTGCATGCTGGGGTTCTTAAGTGAGAATTTTAGTTTGTGTTGGGAATATTTTTCTCTGTGAGCACATTTTTAGAAAATTTTATGTTAGAAAAATATGATTTTGGCTTAGGTGATTCTAACAAATGATCTCAGTCTGAAAGAACTTCTTATACACACATGAGAAATGAAATTTAACTTTAAGGCCAAGGATTTAACTCAGTGGTTCTGGCGTCTGCCTTGCAAGCACAAGGTCCCCAGTTCGATCCCTGGTAACCACATATCATAATGCTGGGTGTGGTGGCTCATGCCTGTCATCACAGCACTCAGGAGACAGGCAGGGAGGATTGCTGTGAGTTCAAGGCTAGCCTGGGCTACAGAGTGAGTTCAGGGCCAGCTGAGCTACAAAGCAAGACATTGTCTCAAAAAAAAAATCTTTAAAAGAAAACTGTTTATGAACTCAAACTATTTGCTATTTTAGCAATGGTACTGAAATTTTTCAGATAAATACAACTACTCTTCAGCATTCTTGGGTTCTAATTAAATACTTGGCAATGCTGTAAACACACATGTAAAGTGCATCTGGAGGACCTGGTAGGTTAGCAGGCAGAGAATGTGTTCTGAGGAGCTTTGTTGGGTTGGAATTCCTCTCACTGTGTTTCTCCTGATGGTAATGTATAATTTTTAAATAGAGTTATAGTAGGAAAAAATGTCCATTATCTGAAACTTTCCAGTTAGTAAAGGATTTCGTATCAAAGCTCTGTTACCTTTGATCATAAAATAGTATATGTAATGAGTTACTTCTGTAAAGACTTGACTTATGTTTGATAATGTTTTTAACCTTTGGGTGACACCCAAGATAATACTCATTAATTGTGGTACATGGAGGGAGATCAGTGTAAGAAAACTAAAAATTTGGTTTCTGGTCTGTTTGGATGGCCTGTTAGGACAGCTGGGGCCCTGGTGTGTGTTACTGAACTTTTCTAGATCACAGTGTTCCTATTTACATCTTCAGTTAATTCTGCTTGAGCAGTCTGGAAGGTATGGTGTTCAAGCAGTGGATTAAGTTCCCTGTCAGTTCCAGGGGCTCAAATCAGTGAATTAACTTGATCACTAGAAGCTGAGTATAAAAACAGGCCAGTCCTCGCCGGGCGTGGTGGCTCACGCCTGTGATCCCAGCACTCGGGAGGCAGAGACAGGAGGATTGCTGAGTTCAAGGCTTGCCTGGGCTACATAGCAAGCTCAGAGCCAGCCTGAACTACAAAGCGAGACCCTGTCTCAAAAAAAACAAAAAACAAAACAAAAACAAACAAACAAAAACAGGCCAGTCCTCTGTTCCCCTAGCCACAGGGGGTAGGAAGAAGAAGAGGTGGTTTGGAAAAAGCCTGGAAAAATTCCCCTCGGTGGAGTTCTGATTATGGTTTAGTGGGTTCATCTTCACCATCTGTTCTCACCTTACCCAGTGCCATGTTTGTGTAGTTGCCAATAGACTGTTGCTCCCTCTTCTCTAGACTTTTTCTCTGAGAAAGTATGGGTAGACATAAGAAATACTGATTCATTTTTCATAAAAAATACATGAAGCTTGGGCTGGAGATTTAGCTCAGTGGTTCTGGTGCCTGTCTCGCAAGCGCAAGGTCCTGAGTTTGATCCCCAGTAACCACATACAATGCTGGGCATGGAGACTCACGCCCATCAGCCATCAATACCACATACCACAGTGCCAGGCGTGGTGGCTCACACCTGTAATCCCAGCACTCGGGAGGCAGAGGCAGAAGGATTGCTGAGTTCGAGGCTTGCCTGGGCTACATAGTGAGCTCAGAGGCAGCCTGAACTACAAAGCGAGACCCTATCTCAAAAAAAAAAAATACATGAAGCTTAATTCTTCCTGATATCCTAACTATACCAGTGGACTGCTCACCCATGGACACCACCAAAGAGGGTAGCAACAGTGGTGGTTTTTTCCTGTCTGAGTTTGTGTGGACTAGGGGCTCTTGAAGTGAAAAGATTGGGCCTGCTGGTGCCTGGGTGGAGAAGGAGCTGGACTAAACCACTAACGCCCTGTGGACAGTGCCCATCTCCGTGACTTCAGCCACACAAATGATTGCTTTGGCCCAACTTGCTTTGCTCTTGAAGTTGGCTTCTGTGTGCATTACTCTGCGGTCTGTTGGTAGTACTTGGTGTTGGTGGCTGTTGGGAGTGTTTGCATGTTAGCTAAACTCACTAACGGACAAAAGGTTGGGAAACTGAACTAAAGTTTGGAAGGGGTACATTAAAGCAAAAGCCAAGTGAGTCTCATTAAAGTGTGTATTGGATTGTTGGCCTAGTGTGTTTTGTGGGTTAAAGGTGGAGTTATTACTGGCAAAATGGATTTACTCTCTTGAGGAAACTTTTCTGTTCATTGCTATTGGAGTGAGGAAGTCCAGGGGGGACTGCTGGGCACAGTTGCAATCATCCCTGGGCACAGGTCCGATGCCCTGCAGACAGGACTGGCCGAGAGGTTCTCCTGGAACCAATGGCCACAGTGCCAGCAGCTCTGCTTGCTAGAGCTCACTGCCAAGACTCTGCAGCCGAGTGGGATGGGGTCAGGGAGGGAGATGAGAAGGTTAACCTGAGGTCACTTTTCCCGGTGCAATCATACTTTGTGGAAGGGTGGATGCTGCGTGGAGCCAGGGAGGAAGGTGATTGTGACCATGGTGCTCATCTCCCTGGGTATGATTTGCCTCAGCTCTATTCAGTGAGTCTTCCCTGGCACTCACTTTCAGTGGCTGGAGAGGGCACTGACCTCTGCCTTTCAGGTAAGAGGAAAGGAGCGAGTTGTCTTTGGTCTGGTAGCACAGCATGGTCACCCCAGCCTTGAATCAGCTTAAAGGAGAGGCACGTTACATGCAGTCTTTGCTACCATGAGCAGAAGTCTCAGTAGATTGATAAATACAAGGAAGAGTGGTTTCCGGCAGACCGAAGGCAGTAGTGCGTGGACTGGACCCGGCAGCTGCGGGTCCTGCCGTCCGTTTCCAGCAGACTGAGGGAGCGGCGCGCAGACCCGGCTGCAGGGTGCAGTCCATTTCCAGCGGACTGAAGGCCGCCCACCGGCCCACTGTATCCCAGAGCTGTGCAGTGAGGAGTCAGACAGAGAGGTAACTCATAAGCTCAAAGTATCCAGTATAGAATCTAACAAACCTTTTTATCTTATTTACTGTGTTTAATACTGATATTGGCATTTATTGTATTATGGTAACAAACATAATGTGATTGTTCTGCTCAAATACCTCCCATGATGTGTCAGGAGTGAGAACTCTCAAGGGTCATTACAGATTCAAGGAGGACCCCCCAGGAAAGTGCTGCATCCAAAGGGCCCCAGATAGTAGAAAGAGACCTGCAACAAACATTGCCCTGTCATCAAAGAAGAGCATTAAAAACAACGAAACAGTAGAAATGAGAAAATACACAAAAAAACAGACACAAAGATCACCACCACGGGGAAATTCAGAGAAAAGGGAAATAGGGCAAACTGAAACTCAAACACCAGGACTCTTGGAGATGGTAACTAAAGCGGATCTAGTAAAATGGAAATCAGAACTCATCTCTGAGATCAAAACAGAGATACTGTCCTCAGTGAAAGACTTCATTAAAGAAGAGATCAGTGAGATGATTGAATCCAAGTTAGCAGAAGCAATGGAACCTTTTAAACAACTTCAAGCAGAACTCCAGGCAATGATGAAGGAGAATGAAAGCTTGCGCAGCAGGATGAATGAAGCAGAGAACCGAATCTCAGACCTAGAGGACAGCATAGCAGCCACTGAGCAGGAAAGGTATAATCTATGGAAAAGAGCAAGGGACCATGAGAAATCAATTCAACAGCTTCTAGATGACTCAAAGAAAAATAACATAAGACTGATTGGAGTCACTGACGAAGCAGGAGACAGTGTAAAAGACATAAAAAAGCTACTGTCAGAGATAGCAACAGAAAACTTCACAGGAAAAGATATAGACATACAGATAAATGAGGCCTATCGGACTCCAAAACACAGTGACATAAAAATATCTGTGCCTAGACACATAATTATCAAAGTTCCAGATGTACAACAAAATAATGAAATAATGAAAGCAGTGAGAGAAAGGAAGAAAATCACCTACAAAGGGAAGCCCATTAAGATCACAGCAGACTTTTCAACACAAACACTCAGTGCAAGGAGAGCGTGGAGGGAAGTATTTCAAGCATTGCAGGAAAACAACCTCCAACCTAGACTGTTGTATCCTGCAAAACTATCTTTCAGAATAGACAGGGAAATAAGATACTTCCATGATAAAGAACACCTGAAAAACTTCACAAATACGAAGCCTGCACTCCAAAACATCCTAAAGAACATCTTGGAAAAAACCACAGAAAATTCCATACCCACGAGACCCAGGAGAGTGAATTCATTGGGGCAAACAAGAAACTAAATAGAAAAGGGGAAAAGCAAAGAAGAAAAGAACCAAGAACAGGGAAACATGGCAGCTCTGAATATGTCTATATCAGTCATAACCATTAATGTCAATGGCCTCAATGGGCCAATTAAAAGACACAGACTAGCAGAGTGGATCAAGAAGCAAGATCCTACAATCTGCTGCATACAGGAAACACACCTAATTCAGAAGGAAACCCATAGACTGAAAATAAAAGGTTGGAAAACAATCCTCCATGCCACAGGAAA
>PVIC010020586.1:0-29405 GCA_004025085.1 Thryonomys swinderianus
GAAATGTTCAACATCACTGGTCATTCGAGAGATGCAAATGAAAACAACATTGAGATTTCACTCCACAAAGAATGGTTGCTATCACAAAATCAACCAACAATAAATGCTGGCAAGGCTGTGGGGAGAAAGGAACCCTTCTCCAGTGTTGGTGGGAATTCAGACTTGTACAACCATTGTGGAGATGCGTGTGAAGATCTGTGTGGAGATTTCTCAGAATACTAGGACTAGGGGTCCCATTTGACCCTGCTATCCCCTTGCTAGGAATATACCCAAAAGAATTTTAAAAATCACATTGGAAAGACAAATGTACACCCTTGTTCATAACAGCTCAGTTTGTGATAGCTCAATCTTGGAAACAACCCAAATGCCCATCAACTGCAGACTGGATAAAGAAGTTGTGGGTTTTTTTTTAAAAATAAAATGGAGTATTATTCTGCCATAAAGAATGACAAGATTGATTCATTTATGTGCAAGTGGAGACACCTGGAGGATATACTAGTAAGTGAAATAAATAGATCACAGATAGACAAGTTCTGGATCATCTCTTTGACATGAGCTCTAGAAAGTATGACAGCTTTTATAGAGTGGGAAATTTCCATAGGAAATTTGGTGTGGGAATGTAATGAAGGGAAGCAATAAATATGATTCAGAAAGAAAATAAAAGTATGTATAAAGGGGGTGGGTAGTTGTGGGTGGGTAGGGATATGGGTAAAAATGAGAATTAACTTGTGTCATATACTGGTACAAATACCCCAATGTTATATGTGATTGTGAGATGTATATAAATTTTACCAATAAAGAATTCAATTAAAAAAAATAAAACAAACCAGAAAACCAGTACCAATGCAGCATCACGAGTGTAATGCAGTTTGTTACAGTATCACAGTCAGCACCTTGACTACTGAGACAGACTGGCTCCCTCTGCTCTCTGCACCTAGTTTCTGCTTCCTGCTATTGTGCTCCACATAGGTCTCCCTTTGTAGGGTAAGTTCTAAAGTTTGAGAAGCTTTTGCACAAAAAGGAGTAGCTTTAGAGACTTGAATTTTTAAGAAACATCAATTATCCAAACATATCATTTATATGATTTAAAACATTGTCATTTAGTTTTAAGATAAATATATAATTCTCATTCTTTTCATGTCTATACCTAAAATAATAATTTTTTTGTTCCCTGCTCTATACTTCATGTTTAAGAGTTTCATAGAATAAACATTCTGAAATAATCAGCTTTTAGTTTATCAACTTCCCTTAAATATTTTTACCCCCTTTATAAATTTATTCAGTGAATTTTAAACCAAATGCCTGATCAAGCATTTAGCATTCAATAATAAAACTTTTGTATATATTTAAACAATATAAAATAAACTTTTAATAAAATTTTAAGTTCTTTTAGACATTCAGTTATTGTTTACAAACATAAATTCCTTTTTCATTCTACTTGAAGTTAAAATCTATATATTTACAGTCTATAATCATATATTTAAAATAAGAATCTCCCGGCTAATCTATCAGTTTTCTATAATGTCAAATTCTCTTAAACATTATAGTGCAATACATATCAAATACAGAAACTGTTTCAATGATTATAAACCTATTTCTAAATGTTATTTCCCAAATACAAATATAACGGTTAAATAACCATCATTAATTCTTAAGTTAAACATTCTTCAGGGAAAAGACCTTGCCCTTTAAATTACGATCAGCAAACCATAACCCAGTGTCAAATCTGGCTTGCTGCCTGTTTTTATATGGCCCTAAGCAGAAAACAGTTTTTCCATCTCCAAACAGTTGGGAAAGAAAACTAAAAGAATTTTTAAGCATTCATAAATAAAGTTTTATAGGAACAAAATCATGTCCATTTGTTTAAATATTGTCTGTGTCTGCTTTGGGGCCACAGCGTCAGAAGTAAGTGGTTAAGACAGAAACCATATGGCCTTCAAATCTAGAATATTTACTCTTTGGTCTTTACAGAAAATTTGCCAATCCCCTTTTAATTTAGAATGTACAAGTCATACTTTGCTTTAATTTCAAAATCCAAATAAAGGATCATTATAACAGAAACTTTTGCCTGAAGGGATTTTGGGGCTCTTAGGCAAAGAGCTTCTTCTCTCTTTTTGTTTTGTTTTCTGAGACAGGATCTCACTGTGTCATCCAGTAAAGTGCTTATTTTAAGAGGTTTTTTGTTGCCCTCCCTCCTCTGTTTACTTATATAACTATAAAGCTTGAGGCAAGGAAAGAAGGGAAAGAAATTTTTTTGACATATACAAACAGACCACTCTTCCATGCTATATGTCTGATGAGGTTTTTAGGGCTTACTGGCAGTTGCTAAGCTGTATGCTACTCTCATGGCTTGCTTACAAGGAAGTGGCAGAAACTGTACTTTTTCCTAACAACAAATGTTGAGATAAAGTTATTTAGATGAAAGCAAAGTACCCTTTGGCTATTCTGGCCTTGTCTTTCAGTGGCCTCATGGGGAAAATTATTGAGATTCCTTCAGATTATTACTTAGGTTCCAGATTTTCTCTTCCATGCATTTCTATGTCTTAAAACAAAGGCCTGTGAAATAGGAAAGGAAACAGCATAGAATACAAGGAACTAGTATGGAGAGGAAACTTTAGCTCCAAAGTAACACTCAACAGATTAGGTCTTAATTACAACACTGAAATTATACCAGAAATTCTATAGCCTCTTTGTAACTGACACTGTATAATGGAACTTTAAAAGTTAGGTTGTTTTCCCCTTAGACCTTTACTATTTACTTAAACAATACTTTTAAATACCTGTATTTAGAAGAAGTGAAATAATGAATGGGCAACTCAAAATGCTTTAAATTGATTATTCTCCATCAAAAAAATCAGACCAATTCTCTAGATCAGAAAATAAACTATTTCTAATATTTTGATTTTTCAGTGTGGCTCAGCTCCAAAGTGTGATTTGTTTGAGATCTTGAGCAATGGAAATTGGGGTGATGGTGGAATGGAGAGTGACAAAGATATAGTCTTCCAAATATTTGGAATCCGGATGCTGGAATATAACAACATGAGAAAGAGAAGGAGGAAAGTGGGTCTCTGAGACCCAGTAAGAATTTGAAGTGAGAATTAGAGTTAATAGGGAGGGCAAAGAGAGAGCTTGCAATGCAGAAGAGGGAGATGGCAAGTGGTACTTTCACTCTGAGCACTGCTTTGTGATATGGGAGGGTGGCTGGATAATGCAGCAGTGGAAATAGCAGTCTGCAGTGGCTAGTGAGTTATTTGTGTTCAGACATGCCCCAGGAGAGGGTGATTGGTCAGTAGCCACCATAAGACTTCTAGATTTAATAACCACATTTCATAGTGTAACTGGGTATAGTGTCAACACTTAAATCAGTACCATCCCGTACACAAATAATAAACTGAGAAATTAGGGAAACTACACCTTTTATAATAGCATCAAAATATACTTAGGAATCAACCCAGTGGAAAAAGTAAAAAAACAAAAAACAAACTACATTTAATTACATTTAAAATTACAGTACTCTGAAAAGCTGCTAAGAAACACGTGAAGAAATGCTCAGCATCACTGGTCATTCTAGAGATGCAGATGAAAACACTGACATTCTATCTCACTTCACAAAGAATGTTTGCTATTGCAAAATTAAGCAGCAATAAATGCTGGTGATGTTGCAGGGAGAAATGAACCCTTCTCCATTGTTGGTGGGAACACAAACTGGTACAATCACTATGGAGATCAATGAGGAGATTCCTCAAAATCTAGGATTAGAGGTCCCATTTGACTCTGCCATTCCCTTGCTAGGGATATACACAAAAGAATTTAAAGATTCATATCAGAGTGACATTTGTGCACACATGTTTACACATCTCAATTTGTGATAACTAAATGTTTGAAACAACCCAAATGCCCATCAACTGAGACTGGATAAAGAAAGTTTTTAAGAATATAAAATGGAGTATTACTCTGCCATAAAAATGATAAATCTGAGTCATTTATACTCAAGTGTGTGTACCTTGAGGACACACAAAATGTATGTACCTTGAGGACATACACATAAGTGAAATAAATAGGTCACAGATGTGTAAATACCATGTCTTTTCTCTGGTATGAGAAACTTCAAATGTAAACTGAGTTCTAGAGTGTATGATAAATATTGTGAAATAGGTAATATTGAATAGGAAATGGGGGGTAGGAGTAAGTAATGAAGGGAAAGAAAAATCTAATAGTTAAAAAAAGAGAAAGCTTATGTATATGGGGATGGGGAATTGTTGGGTGGTAGGGGAATGGGGAAAAATAAAAAGTAGTGTCATATACTGGTACAAATTCTCACTGTTGAGTGTGATCATGATGTGCCTATAGAATGTACCAACAAATAGTCAAAAAAAGCACTACAGTATTCTGAAAAAGAAGATTAAAGAGGGGGTCAGAGAATGGAAAGATATCCCTTGTTCTTGGGTAGGAAGAACCAATACAGTGGAAATGGCCATGTTCCCCAAATTTTTATACAGATTTAATGCAATCTCAGTCAAAATACTTATAGTATACTTCAGAAATTGGAGAAAACTACCCTTAAATTCATTTAGAACCACAAGAGACCTAGAGTAACAAAACAAACTGTGGGTAACAAGGGCCAGGAAGGAGACTTCACAACCTCTGACTTGACATTATACTACAAAGCTACAGTGATAAAAACAGCATGGAACAGACAAGAATTTGGAGAAACAAATCACTCAGTCACCTTATCTTGGAAAAATGGTCCAAACCCCTTCCCTTTGGAATAGTAACCTCTTTAATAAATTGTTCTGGAATAACTAGCTTTCCACAAACCAAAGACTAAAACTAGACTAAAAAATCAAAATGGATTAAAAATCTAATTATTTAAACAGAAACAATGTGCTGGAAGATAGACTAGGTAGAACTCTTGAATACATGGGTGTAGGCAAAGACTTTATGAGCAAAAGCCCAATAATACCAAAAAAATCCACAGAGAAAAAAAACAGGATCTTATCTTATTAAAAAGCTTTTTCCTGAAAAAGAAACCACTAACAGAATAAAAGATAATTCATAGAGTGGGAAAAAAAATTTGCTAGTAGTTTCTCAGGTAAAGGACTAATAGTGAGAATAGAAGAAATAAAAATAATCAGACCACCCAAATTTAAAGGCCCAATCCAAAAAAGGGCATCTAAAAACTTCTTAGATGAAGAAGTAGACAGAGCAAATAAATATATGTCTGACGAATGTTCAGCATAGGGGTGATTTGAGTGATGCAAATTAAAACAATACTGAGATTCCATTTCACTCCAGAAGGAATGGCTTCTATCAAGAAATCAACCATAACAAATTTCCAGAACTGTGCAAAAACAGAACCTCTTCTACTTTTGGTGGGAGAATAGACTGGTATAATCAATGTGGAGATTTCTCAAAAATACAAAATTATAGGTTCCACTTGAGCCAGCTCTTCCCCTTCTCAAAAAAATCAAAAGTGTGATACCACAGTGATATACACACATTAATGTTTATAGTAGTACAGTTTTTAATAGCTAACTCTTGGAAACAGCCCAAATGTTCTTCACCTGATGAATGGATAAATAAGATGTCAATTTTTAACACAAGGGAGTACAACTCTGTCATAAAGAAGGATAAACTAGGTAAATGGATGCACCATGTGAGCCCACACTTGAATGAAATAAATTAGAATAGTATTTAAATATTGCATTATTTCTCTGGTATGAGAAACTGAAAGTATTTATAAAGGAACAAAATGTATAAGCAATATTATAAAATACAAAGAAATATTTAAATGGGAAGGGGTACTGGGTAGGTGAGAAAAAGGAAAGGAAAAGAAAAGAATAGAAAGCTTTTCTAAATAAGCAAGGAAAGAGCACTAGAAGGGAAGGGAGGGAAATGGGAAAGAATCAAGATATGTCATGTACAAGTACAAATTCAATAGGATGAATGTGTATATGTACCAGTGAAAATTTAAACAATGAGCAATGTTTTTTTTTTTTTTCCCTGAGAAGTATCTGTTTATTTCAAATACCCATTTTGGATTAGGTTTTAAATTGGGGGAGTCTGATTTTTTTTCAGTTCTTCATATATTCTAGAAAGTACTTCTTTATCTGAAGAATAGTGGGCAATTTTTTTTCCCTAAACTGTCTCTTCACTGCACTGGTTTCTCTTACCATGTGAAAGCTTTTTAATAGATGATGTCATACTGGTCATTAGCAAGGTGCAAACTAAAACATACTGAGGTTACATCTTACTCCAGAAAAAGATAGGTATTATCAAGAAATCAACCAATAACAGGGGAGTTGAAGGATGTGGTAGAATGGGGAAAAGGCAGCATATATTATGTACAAATACAAATTCCTTGTGATATTATCATTATGTATATCAAAGTGCACCAGTAAACATTTTGCTAAAAAAGAAAAAAATCCCTAGGAAAAAAATGCACAATGGCAATTGGAGGCCAGGAATACAGTAAAGGTGGATAGTGGGATGGGATTCCGTAGCTATTTTTTGTTCTTTTGTGGTCCAGGCTGACCTTGAACCCATGACAATATGGGATTATAGGTACGTGCCACAATTCCTAATTCCATAATTATTGAGAGTTGCATAAAATACCTTGAGGTATGGTGGTAAGGAATATGGTAGTTTTGTAATGTTCCAAGCATTTTTTAAAAGTTTATTTTAAAATTTCTATAAATCATTTTCTAAAAAGGATTTAATCAAAACTAATATAACAATTGCTACTACTTTAACAACTACTGTTTAAAGGGCTGCATGAATGAAATTATCCATATGCTAATTAACAGTGTACTCAAGTGAAAGTAGGCTTCAAAAGCATCTAGGGCTAGCCTAGGACCTGAATCAAAGCAAGGGAGGTGGTGACACAATTTACAGAAAAGCAGATCTGTGAACTTCTACAAGTAGCTTAAGGGGTAATGCAGGTTCTTTTCTGTGAAACAGATAACACATCAAATATGCCAAAACTTGTGAGCTCCTCCAGAAGTTTGTGAAGAATTTCATCTTTTTTTTTTTTTTTTTTTGAGACAGGGTCTCACTTTGTAGTTCAGGCTGGCTCTGAGCTCACTATGTAGCCCAGGCGAGCCTCGAACTCAGCAGTCCTCCTGTCTTTGCCTCCCAAGTGCTGGGATTACAGGCGTGAGCCACCACACCTGGCAAGAATTTCATATTTTTAATGTTCACTGGAAGAGGTTAATAGAAAATTGTCAAATTTTTAAAAGTTTGCTATAAAAATTGTATCAAAACAAGTATTCAGCTTAATGAATTATTATAAACTAAAAATTCACATAACCATACATAGGTCAGGTGTAAAGGATATTATTCATCTAACAAATACTTTCTAATTGTCTCATCTCAACATTCTTTTTTTTTTTTTTTTTTGAGACAGGGTCTTGCTTTGTAGTTCAGGCTGGCCCTGAGCTCACTATGGAGCCCAGGCAAGCCTCAAACTCAGCAATCCTCCTGCCTCTGCCTCCTGAGTGCTGGGATTACAGGTGTGAGCCACCACGCCCGGCACTGTGGTATGTGGTATTGATTGCTGGTGGGCGTGAGTCACCATGCCTAGCATTGTATGTGGTTACCGGGGATCGAACTCAGGACCTTGTGCTTGCGAGGCAGGTGCCAGAACCACTGAGCTAAATCTCCGGCCCTCATCTCAACATTCTTGTTCCTCATGGTCTTTAGTGACTTGCTGATGAACTCTTGCAGTTATGTCTGAAAATATCTATTTTTCTCTTATTCTTTAAAGATATTTTGCTGGATATATACTGAAATGTTGGCATTTATTATTGTAGTTGCTCTCTTCTGACTTTCATTGCTTTCACTGAAAAATCAGCTGTTAATTTGACTGTTGCATTGAATGAAAACTGATCATATTTCTGCTACTCTTTTCCTACAGAGTTTTCTTTATCTTTAGTTTTTTTTTTTCAATTACACTAGATTCTGGCATGAATTTTGTTATGGATTGTATCTTGTAAATTTCTTTTTAACAGACCTTTCCCCTGTACCAAGGATCAAACTCAAGACCTTACACTTGACAGGCAGGTGTGACACTGCTGGACTACATCCTGAGCCCCTTATGGCTTGTATCTAGATGTCCCCTGCTAAGATTTAGGAAATTGTACATGAATCTTTTCAGAGGTGGATGAGGCTAGAGTGTGTGATGTTGGGATCAAGGACATAATGATGGGTCTGATTCATGGTATGATGCTAAGATTAAGAATACCTCACTGTAAGTGTGAGTTCTACCTACCCTGGATAAGATATAAGAGACAGAAAGTGGATGGCTGTTTGTCACTTGCTAATTGTTGTTTTTGGTGTCTTCTATTCACCATGAATTGTTTCTCTTTTCTGATGCCCTTCTTCCATGCCACTCAGCCATGGAGCTAGTCATTTATGGATTGAAACCTCTACAAATTGTGAACCAAAATAAATCTTTCCTCCTTTAACTTTGGGTCTTGGGTATTTTGTCTCAACAATAAAAATAAATTAACCAAAGAACAAATCTTGTTCTTGTTCTCTTTAAATCCTGCTTTGGAATTTTAAACTGTAGACATAATACCTAATTAACCTATGTATGGAGATAGCCTGACATGACTGTGGCCATCTTGAATTGTCGCCACCATGGGTGACCCATAACAACCCTGAGCCTGCATAGTTTCTCAGTGAACTATAAATAGACAAAAGTATTAGAGTAGTAAGTGGAGGTCTATAAGTGAACACTGACTCCCAGAATGTGCTTGACTCTATGGAGAATAGCAAAGTACTAGGGATATATATATATAAAACACCAGTACATAGTAAAATCCTGATAATTTCCTGTAATTGTTGAAAATGGAAATATTGCAAGTCATCTGATTTATAGTTGAGGACAAACCCTAATTTGGAATTTCAGATATCTTGATTTAATCTTTACTAATGCTTTATAGATAAAAGGTAGTAGATTGGACGGGCTGGTAGATGCAACATACATCTAAAATTCCCATTAAAACTAATTTATCATTTGGCAGAATTTTCTGGTCCAACTTGTAATATCACATCAACCCACACATATACATTTGAAATTATTTCTAACATGGAATATACTTTTGTGATTTTCAATAGATTTTAAATGCTTTATTTTCAAAGGAATATTTTTAAAAAGAGAAAATGTGAAATACTACTTCCTATGCATTACTGCATACACTACTTCCAAATTTTCCTGAAAGTGACCAAGTAATAGTCTAACAAGCTCTAACTGTTCAAACTTTTTGATGGTACTGGAAATATTTGACATCAAATCATTCTTAAAACACTTGTCATTTGAGTGAGGCTTAGAACTCTGCAACCAAAAGTTTTAGGGCAAACCATAATAAAAGGAGAGAGATTTATATGACCTGAAGAGTATGGGCAAACTGTAGTGACAGTGAATGGGGGATGATTCAAACATTCAAAGAATTTTATCAAAGTTCAATTCTGAAAATTGTTTTTTGGTAAATTTATGGGTCAGAAAACATGAAATCACTTGCATCAGATATCTTTCAATAACGGAAAAACTCATTGGTCTACATTTTCTCTTTGAGTTTGGTAGCTTGATTGCAGAAAATATTGGCAAAGGGTAGAAAAATGAAGATTTTCATAATTTCTTTTGGGGGTGTGAATTAACAGAACTTCTGTGGAGTGCAAATCTATAAATCAAAGTACATATCATTATCATTGACATAACAATTCCATTTCTTAGAACGTATCCATCTGGATATATGAAATGATTTTTTATCATGTTCTTTATTGTGACAGTGTTCAAAAGACTGGAAATTTTTAATATCGGGATATTGGCTAAAGAAATTTTAGTATATCTGTACAATGTAAAAACTGTGTAGCGATAAAGAAGAATGGAGTTTTTAAAAAAAATTTGTGGAAATGTAACCAAGATAATATCAATGAAGAAACCAAGTAGTAAAACTGTGTATATAATTTGTTATAATTTATGAAAAATAGTGAGAAGTCACTATTTTAAAACCCTAGTGTCTACGTAGGATTTTAAATATATAGGTATATGGTAAATTATTTTATATATTTAATAGATATAGATATATGTTTCAAATGTATTTATATAGAATCTTTCTTTCTTTCTTCTTGGATTTGTGTAAAATGTCTCTGGGAAACTAAGAACACTTGTGACCCTTGTGGGTGTGTGCGGAATTAGGTGACTAGAGGAGGAAGAACTTGAGGAGGAAGAGGAGAACAGGAAGATTTTGTTAAAATCAAATTAGATGTCCTTTGAACATTTGGAACTTTGAACATTATCAACTTCTCATTATCTATTGAAAAATAAGTAAATCTAATTTTTAAAGTTCATTTGAGCCCTACATATATCAAGACAAAAGAAACTACTCATTTGTAGAAAGATATGCTAATTCACGTCTTAGTTTTCTTCTCAGAAAGACAGAGACTAAAATTCTTCTAGTAAATTTCACTAAAATTCTTCTTTCTTACTTGTCTTATCAAGGTCTGCATGAAGATATCACTTTTGACAGTTCATCGCCAGGTCTTAGAGAAACAGAAATAAAAACAAAACAGAACACAACAGTTTTATATGGAGAGAGTCAGAGTGAGGTCAGATTAATGCTTCAACTGAATGTCAGGAAATAATACTCCATTTCCATGACTGCAACTCATATTTCCTATCAGAGAAGGAGACAAATCCTATCAGAACCACTGGTTGTTGTTTCTTATCTGGTTGGAAGCTGTGAGATTCAAATGAGCTAATTTTAAAAGAATTTGGAACACATGAGAGAAAACTGTTACATAGAGTTTTGTAATCCTATGCTTTTAATATTTTCTTAAACAAAAGAAAAAAATTCCAATGTTCCAAAAGTTGATAGTTTTCACAGTACAATCAAGAAACTATGTGAAACTTAAAACTGATTTTGAGTGGCTATACTTGGAGGATCATTCTTATTTTTTGAGGCTCAATACAGGTTTTGGCTATTATATTTCAGTTCTGATAATTCTGTTTTTATAAATTATATTTTTATATGGTTTGAGTTGAATTTTTTTTGAGACAGGGTCTCGCTTTGTAGTTCAGCCTGGCCCTCAGCTCCTTATGGAGCCCAGGCAAGCCTGGAACTCAGCAATCCTCCTGTCTCTGCCTCCTGAGTGCTGGGATTACAGGAGTGAGCCACCATGCCTGGCACTGTGGTTTGTGGTATTGATAGCTGGTGGGCGTGAGTCACCACGCCCAGCATGGTATGTGGTTACCGGGATCAAACTCAGGACCTTGCGCTTGTGAGGCAGGTGCCAGAACCACTGAGCTAAATCTACGGCCCAAGAGTTGAATTTTTGAAAAGTTTACAAATACAGAAGGTTACTTTCAGCTTTCAGCTACACTCTTTACCTCTCAAGGCGAGATGACTGTAATACTTGTCTTAGTCTTTGTATTTTAGTAATTATTTTTACATTAATCTTGGAGAAAATTTAGAAAGTTTTTAAACTATTCATAAGTTACAAACTTTCATTCTTTTAAAGAATTCCTCATTTTATTTTAGACTTCTTTCCGGCTTATGATTACTTATAAGATCTTTATGTGAAACAGTCCCTAAAGCATGTGTATTATTTTTGTTTTAAAAGAGGTTAAAAATAAATAATTATAGATTCTTTGAAGAGTCTTAGGGACATTCAGATCTGTAGTTGGTATTTACTAAGTTTTCCTTTATGATATCCTGAGCATGTGATAGGACATAGTTACTGAGATAGTCTGAAAAGTGTTCCAGGGAAGTTAGATTTCTCCTTCTACCTTTTAAGAATAGCCAAAATACTGTACTCAAATCACTCAGTCAGTGCTAAGTGATCTCTAAAGTCTCTTAATCCCTGACTCTAGATCAAAATCAATCTGTAATTCTGTAATTGTTTGGTTTGGCTTGACTTTGCCTTCAACTCACAGGTCTGTCTTTTTTGTTTTTCTCATTTTCCCTGTGTTTACATCATTCTGTTCTCTGGACTCAAGTGTATAGGTATCATTAACATTTTTTGACCTTCTGATTGAAACGTGTACTGTATGTATCTTTAAAAATGTAACCATTGTATGCGAGGCATAATGGGCAGAATTGCTAGGTAGAAGCAATATGTCCACAGCAGTTTCCTTTGAAAGGGTGAAATGACATTGAGGGAATGTCAATTGTCAATTTTAAAATACACTGGCTGCTGATGGAGGTTGTGTGGGGTGAAAGTAAGGAGAGTTACAGTTTGTTAACCTTAGGTTATCTTAATCATATTGATTTCTTGTTCTCAAAATTTAAGTGTGAATAAGAACATCAGTTTTAGCCCATACTCTTGAAACAGATTTTACCAGAAAATAACTAAATTCTGAAAATGCTTTTTTTTTTTAAAAAGAACACAATTAGTTTTGGCAATGGGGAACATTTTCTGATGAGTTAGTGACAGATAAGGAGCAGCTAGCTATTCCCAAAGGTTCACCTTTACCTCCCTCAACCTTCAGCTCTTTGCTTAAATTCCTTACTTTCAGTGATATCTTCCCTCACCATTCCACTTAAAATTATACACCATGACCCTCAACTTTTGTCCCTGCTTTACTTCCTCCCTACACTTATGACTTCTTATGGCTTTTACTTTTTTTTAAACAGGGATTATTGTTACTTGTGTTTACTAGTAGAGCTGTATCTAGTAAATACACTAGATACTAGCAGTGACTCATACACACTGTCACTTGACAGTTGTGGAATATATTTCTGCAGGTACATATAAACCTCAGAGGGCCAGAGATTTAGCTCAGTGGTTCCAGTGCCTGCCTCGCAAGTGCAAGGTCCTGAGTTTGATCCCCGTAACCACATACAATGCTGGGCATGATGACTCACGCCCACCAGCAATCAATACCACATATCACAGTGCTGGGTGTGGTGGCTCACGCCTGTAATCCCAACACTCAGGAGGCAGAGGCAGGAGGATTGCTGAGTTTGAGGCTTACCTGGGCTCCATAGTGAGCTCAGGGCCAGGGTGAACTACAAAGCGAGACACTGTCTAAAAAAAAAAAAACCTCAGAGACTGGGCAATAGAGGACATATCAGGAAGAATAAGTCAGTTTGACAAGATCATTGAACACATGTAAAGATAAATTTAGAATACATCTGTAGGGGTTCCACTAAATTCTCCTTTCCCTTCTCCTTCTGGATGTCCTAAAGAATACCTCTTAGTTCAGTTTCTATTCATGGATTCATAAAATGCCTGGTATAAGTTATATGAAGGAATGAGTATGCTTGTAAGTTCTAAGTTCATATCAGGTTTTTAAATATTAAATTATAACCAGTGGATCAATAGACAATACAGTTAGGTGTTTCAGAGCTGGCATTAATTTTAGAAGTACTTGTTCTATTAAAGTAAGACTAGCTATGGCTGCAAACCAACCAGAATGTATACTGGTTTAAACCCAATAGTGTTCCATTATTTCTAAGTCAGTTTTTCCTTTCTATTGGTGACTTTATACAGTGCCACAATTCTTTAAAGCCTTGTAATCATTATATGCCAGAGGATAGAGAAAGAAGGAGAGGAAGGTGTTGTACAGCCTTTGCTGTGAAGGCATTCATTGTTCTTCTTCTGCTTCTCCTTCCCTGAATGGCACACATAGAAATGACCCTCCTACCTATAGGACATCATGAAATATGTGCCGAGAAGAAGCTGCATGTTCTGGTGACAACTTTAATACTATGTGTCTGCTTGAGAGCCCAGGTCAAGTCCCTTTAGTTAGCGCAGTCTTTTCTGATAGGCCTAGATGTGGCCCTTTATGTTCCAGATGTACACGCAAAAAGATTATCTGCCCCTGCTTGATCTCTTGCCCTATGTGTACTAATGGATAGAGACAGGACATTCACAACAATAAATTCTTTTTAAAACAGGGAGGAAAGGGGAATGATGGAATCACAGGTTAGGTAAAACACCATCTTAAGGGAGGTAGGAAAGACTTCCTGCTCTAGCGGTGGCAGAAGATCCTCGATTAGACCCAGTGTCTGACCTTGACACATTTGCCTCACTCCTTGGTTTTGTCTAGGAAGCTCTGCTTTTCTTATTAGTCTTCATGTTGATGAATATATACGTGGAAGCAAGCAACTTTGTCCAATTTGGGATTCTGTTTGTTGCATAAGGTTTTTTCTAGAAAAAGTGGGGGGTGTTTTGGTTTGTTTTTGTCAAATAGTTGATATTTTGGGCTATCTCTTAGAAACTAGATTGGCTTCTGGTCTATTTTTCTCCCACTGTTTCATTAAGTAAATATACAGTAGGATCTTTCCTAGCTATAAATCTCATGTCTGTGGTGTTGTTTTGTTTGTTCTCCCCCACCCCCACCCCATACGTTGTATCTTCTCTTCAACTAATGGAAACCACTTTGAGGATAACTAGAATGGTAGCCTGGAGTTGAAAGATAAAGAAATAAGCCCTCTTAGTCTCATTCATTTTGCAAATGTGAGAAATCTTAATCCACTTTTGTTGCTCAAAACGTTTTTTAATCTTCTTACATTTAGGATCTAGAGTCAGTCTGATTTTCCTGCCCTTGTCAACGTCTAATTCTCATTTATACTTGTAAACTGGACAGTTCTTACCTCAATGTGACTCTTACATTTTGGCAAGCAGTGAAAAAACCAACACATGCTATATTCTGGATATTTTCAATAACTTTACTTAGATCCCAAAAATAGACATTTGTTTTGTCTTGCAAGTTAAAAGGATAATTTTACCTTTTTGTTTCCACATATACACTGGCTACTTTCCAGATTATGTTCCTATAACCTGCTTTCCAACTGTCAAACTATTGTCACTTATTTGCATTTATGGTAATGTAACTGTATGCATCATTTTCTTTATTAGTTGCAGTGATTCTTAAGAATAATGTGATAACTCAAATATAAGAGAAATCTATTTCTTGGTCATAGACAGAAGTGTGTGTTTCTTGTGAGTGGGCAACTTTCTTCTACGTGGTGAGTGGGGATCTGGAAAATTTCCTTGTCTGACTCCTTGATGCTCCTGACTTCTATTTTTGTTTTCATGGGGGCAACAGGAAAAGAATGAAGGCATGGAGGAAAAAAAAGTCCATCCTTTAAAGTCTCAGCTCAGAAATGGCCCACATCTCTTTTGTGTATGTCCTTGGCCACACTTAACTGAAAGGGAGGTTGTAAAGCACAGTGCCTAGAAGAAGAGACAACAGAACTTGTGGAGTAACTAGTAGTCTACCAATGAACAATGGTCACTTCAGGTATCACTGGAAACCCACAGTCTTTCTATCCCAACAGGTATACCATCTTGTATGTTTTATAGCATTTACTCACAGTATATTCATATTTCATTACAACCTTTGTATCTTCTCCTCATTGTGGTTTATAGTAAATTTTTGCAAGCAGGACATTGCACTCATCTTTGAGATACTTTAATTTCTGTGTTCCTGAACTCTCTACTATTTTATTAAAGTTATCTAGACTCTAGATTATGACTTCCAATAACAGATCACTTATTTGATAATACCTTCCAGCTTCATGAACATTCTCTGGAGACTGTTATTAAAAGATCCAATGAAAAAAGAGGTTAAATAGTACTGACCAGAGAATTAAATTTTATGCCTCATGTTTCTTATATTCTTCACCTGAGAGTAAGTCCATTTATGGTTGGATGGTATAAATTTTACTTGAGCAAATTATTAAGGAAAAATTATGCTAAGAAATGCTCTAAGTTCTATAAAAGTCAATATTTAGCATATGTGATTTATTTAACAACCTTGATCAAATGGTCCTTTGACCAGTAAGAGGTGAAAGAAATTGGGGTGACCCTGAGAGATTTTGCCATTTCAAAATCAATTTTGTGTTTCTTTACAATCTGTAAATTTTTCTATTTTTTCAAAAGTTATGATAAACAATGAAATCTATGATATATAGAACCAACTTTAGGTTTGTTAAAATGGAAGTATCATAGTCATCACCACTATTTCTCCCTGTCTCTCAGCACCTCATTCATTATTTATATATTCACATTAGAAAAATGACTTTTTAATGTTGGCTTCTAATTATTAAAATATACTAGGCTGAGACATACTTAACAAATTGTCAATCAAAGTGAATTTAAAAAGCAAAGTAGGTTGCTACATGTGACAGAAGAGATAGTTCACTACCCAGGGACAAACCATTGTTGGACAACTTTGTAAAAGAAGCCATATTTACATTTCTCAGTGATATTTCTTACTCTCAGTTGGCTAACAGGCTCAGTAGAAGTATTTTTTAAATCTGATAAATATTTTAAGTAAAATATTTCTTCAGTATGTTCAAAAGGAACTCATTAATTTTTAGGAAAAGTATTCTCTAGCATGAATTCATTATTCCTATATAAAAGTGAAATACACCTTTATTTTAATTGTGAGGATTAAATGAGATAATATACTTTTGGCACCTAGTAAGGTGTTTAATAGCTGGGAAATCCCCTCTTGCTCCCTTTTTGTGGGGTGGGGATTGGTAGGAATTTAGGTTATCCTTTCACCCTCATCCCTAGATGTGGCCTTTTTACTTTGCTATCTCCTCTTTAGGTGGTAGGGTTAATGGAAAATAAGACTCTAGGAGTCAGAGATTTAGCTCAGTGGTTCTGGCACCTGCCTAGCAAGTGCAAGGTCCCTGGTTTGATCCCTGATAACCACATACAACAGTGCTGTGTATGGTGACTGATGCCCACTGGCAATCAGTACCACACACCACAATGTCAGGTGTGGTGGCTCATGCCTGTAATCCCAGTGCTCAGGAGGCAGAGACAGGAGGATTGCTGAGTTTGAGGCTTGCCTGGGTTATCTAGTGGGCCAGCCTGAGTTACAAAGAGAGACCCTGTCTCAACAACAACAACAACAACAACAACAACAAACAAAAAAACCCAAAAGGACTCTAATAACAGACATGTGGTGCCAGTTAGCAGGTTCACTTTTTGTCCTGCTTTGTGACACTCAGGCTGGCCTCTGTATATTTCTTCTTTGACAGCTGGCTGTGCTCATCAGATTTTTATTGCTGGGATCAAATTCTTAAGAGTCAGTTTAGGAGAGGAAATGTTTATTTTGGCCTAGAGTTTTAAAGGTTTCAGTCTATAGTCAACTGGCTCTAGGGTAGAGACTAATGCAGAAAGTATAGCAGCCAGAAAGCAGAAAGGGAGAGCACAAGAAAAAACATACAACCTTCAAAGACATTCTCCCAGTACCCTACCTCCTCTAAATAGGGCCCCACCTCCACATAGCCCACTGATCCATAAAGTCATCAGCCCATTAATCCATGGATGAAGTTAGTCTTCTCAAAATCTAATTATTGTACCTAAGTGTGTTCTGACCCAAATGAGTTGAAAATCAAGATTAATTGTCACATGGGTTAATGTGAAATTTTGTCAGGAGGTTGTTTTAGACATATATGTAAACACAGGCAGGAAAGAGGATTCTGCTTGTGATATGGCTCCAGAGATATGTTGGAAGGCCAGTGGCACATGTTCTCCAACAAGTTTTGCTGACCCCTAAGCTAGATATCAGCTTCACACTGTTGGTGCCCCAGGAAATAGCTAACTCACTGGGCCACCAATTCCAAGGCTATCTCAGTCTCTCCATAAGAATGGAAAGGAAGGTGCTCTACCCAGTTCATAGTCCCTTCCATTGATGCTGTTCCTCATCCTTGGGGTAATAGCATCTGCCTTTGTATTTCTTCACTTACTGACTTTTAGTAATTAGTCACCATTTATTAGCTAATACTGCTTGATTTATTCTGCTTTCTGATGTATAGAAGAATACCTCAGCCTGTGTAATTCATAAAGGAAATTTATTTCATGTTTCTAGAAGCTGGAAAAACAAGATTAGGTGCTTCTTCTGGTAAGAGCCTTCGGTACATCATAGTATAAAAAAAAGTAGAAAGACTAGTGGGAACATGTGGAAGAAACAAAACAGAAAGAGTAATCTAGCATTACAATAACCTGTTTTCATGGCAAATAGTAATTCAGTCCTGCAAGACATACACTAATCTTTCTTAATTGCCTAGTCACCACCTCTCAGCACTGTTAAACTAGGGACCAAATTTCAATATAAGTTTCAGAAGGAACAAATCACACTCAAATCATAGCACTACTTCATATTAAATATTTTCTATTCAAATTATTCCTGATTGGACATTGACTCATCTTGTTGTTCAAATGGTATAATTTATTAATTAAATAAATGGGCTTTTATTCCAAGTCAGACTCTTGATAAGGATATAGGAGGAGGGTGTGGTAAAGGAAATGAAGGGAACTTGTCAATTAAAAAATCCCAAGACTGCACCAAATAATTCTTAGAACCCCACAGTGGGATTTCTTACAGCCACAGGGAGCCCGCTATGATGACTTTCCACAATGACCCATGCTACATTTACCAGATGTAGAATATACTTTTAGTTTTGCCTTTAACTTCTTATTATCTTGTTCTACCCGTTTGTTCTGCACAACTCATTTCTCCCATATTCATTCACCCCTCACTTTTCAAATAAACTTTTGGTACTGATTTTGGCTTGTTTTGTCCAATTCTCTGAGGCAAGAAGTACCTGGAATACTTTTGATTGGCGAGCCATTTCTAAAGATACTACCCAACAGCAATATTGTAGGTGGAATTCCAGGGCAGGAAGTATTGGAAATAAAAAGGAGCGTATATCCTCTCATTGTTTATCCTTCGATTACTCCTCATCTGATAGCCCAGGGCTTGTTCTCTCTAAATATTGTCAAAAGGCCATAACTCTTATCAAGAAGCTCAGCATGGTCCCATAACAGAAAGGCATCTTAGGCTTGTGCTCCCAATATTATCTCTCTAAGGGAAAGAACAAGACAAGATTTATGATGCAACTTATCAAAGATCACAGTCACTTTACTGGATCAATATCTTTTCTCTAGTTAGCTTACGCTCCAATCTCTTTGTACTCTTCCTTTCCTCTTCCTCAGTAATAGAATGCTGATTCTGAGCTGAGATCACAGTTCACATTCACAGTGTGATGAAAATATGAGAAAAGAGAAGGAACAATGATGATCAGATAGCCTTGAAATAAATGCATTTACCAGGAAAACATCTGAGAAATATGTTTGTGGGACTGTGGGAATTTTAATCCCTACATACTCATACGACTAGAAAAACAAAACAGTGGAAAACAGGAAACTCCTTTAATTGAACAAAATCTTTGTGGTTACAACTGTTGAATATGCAAGGGATGCTCTGAATTTTTTTAGTGTACAAAGTATTGCCACATATGCATTCCTAATGGGTGATTTTAGGGAATACTGAATGGGTTTGTTAATCAAATATATCAGGGAATTAAAGAGATACAGACCTTTATGATTATAAATTTAAAAATCACAAAATGACTCAGGCAGAATATCTGAGTTCTGATTTTCAAATTCAAATGTGTCAAAAATATTTAGGGCTGGGGCCGGAGGGTTAGCTCAGTGGTTCCAGTGCCTGCCTCACAAGCGCAAGGTCCTGAGTTCGATCCCCGGTAACCACATATAATGCTGGGCATGGAGACACGCCCACCAACAATCAGCACCGCATTGCCGGACATGGTGGCTCACGCCTGTAATCCCAGCACTCGGGAGGCCGAGACAAGAGGATTGCTGAGTTCACGGCGGCTTGCCTGGGCACCATAGTGAGCTCAGGGCCAGCCTGAACTACAAAGCGAGACCCTGTCTCAAAAAAAAAAAATATTTAGGGCTACTGTACTTATTGAGTTAGTCAACACCCAAGGCAAAAATGTAAGAGTTAAGTAAGAATTGAGTGGATGGTTAGTTTTCTGAGATTTTTTTTTTCAAAAATATTAAGACCAAATTTTTTTAAATTGAATTCTTTATTGGTACAATTTGTATACATCTCACAATCATGTATAACATTGGGGAATTTGTATCAGTATATGACAAAAGTTAAGTCTCATTTTTACCCATATCCCTACCCACCCACACCTCCCCATCTCCTCTATACATACTCTTTTATTTTCTTTCTGAATCATATTTATTCCTTCCCCCCATTACATTCCCACACCAAATTTCCTATGGAAATTTCCCACTCTATAAAAGCTGTTACACTTTCTAGAGCTCATTTGCATCTACAGGTGTTCATATCAAAGAGAAGATCTGGTATTTGCCTATCCGTGATCTATTTATTTCACTTATTAGTATATCTTCCAGCTGTCTCCATTTGCACATAAATGAATCGATCTTTATGGCAGAATAATACTCCATTTAAAAAAAACACATCTTCTTTATCCACTCTCCAGTTGATGGGCATTTGATAGCTCAATCTTGAAAACACCCAAAGGCCCATCAACTGAAGACCAAATAGCACAAGATCTTGCAGAAGAAGTCAACAAGTGGGATCTCTTTTTATTAAAAATCTTCTGCACAGCAAAGGAAACCACCAGCAGAGCAAAAAGACAACCAAAAAATTGGGAAAGAATCTTTACCAGCTGTTGCTCAGACGAAGGCTTTAACATCTAGAAAATATAAAGAGTTTTAAAAAAATCATTGCTCCCAAATTTAAAGATCCAATTCAAAAATGGGCAGTTAAAATGAACATTTTCAGAGGAAGAAGTAAAAGCTGACAAGAAGCATATGAAGAAATGCTCAACATCACTGGTCATTTGAGAGATGCAGATGAAAACAACACTAAGATTTCATTTCACCCCCCAAAGAATCGCCCTTACCTTGAAATTAGCAAATAGCAAATGCTGGTGAGGCTAGGAGAAAAGGAACCCTTCTCCACTTTTGGTGGGAATGTAGACTGGTACAACCTCTGTGGAAGTCAGTGTGGAGATTTCTAAAAAAACTAGGATTAGAGGTCCCATTTGACCCTACTATTTTCCTACTAGGAATATACATAAATGAATTAAAAGAATCATGTATGTGTACCCATGTTCATAGCAGCTTCAGTTTGTGGTAACTGTTTGAAACAACCTAAATGCTCATCAACTCTAGACTGGATAAAGAAGATGTGGTTTTAGACCAGTCAAGCACCAGGCAGGGGAATTCACAGGAAAACTAGACAGCAAAGGAGACCATTCTATTATTGGTGCCCAGGGCTGTGACCTGCTGCCTGGCCTGCATACCACGCCAGAGCAGCGCAGACAGAGACCATGCAAGTGGTGTACAGGGGGGCTCACAGAGAACCTAGACAAAAAAGGAAGACTGTGACATTACCAGAGCCCAGAGTTGCAGCCTGCTGGCTGGACCCCATACCACCCCACAGCAATGCAGAGACAGACTAGGCAAGCAGCATTCAGGGAAGCATATGGGGAACCTGGAAAACAAAGGAGGCCTGCACCATCACCAGTGCCCAGAGCTGTGGCATGCCAGCTGGACCCCATTCAAACCCAGAGCAGTGCAGAGACAGATGAGGCAAGCGGTGTACAGGGGAGCTTGTAAGGAACCTAGACAACAAAGTGCCATTACTGGTGCCCAAGGCTGCACCTGCCTACTTCCACCCAGACCAATCCAGGGGCCAATGAAGACAGACTGGGTAAGTAAAACTTGGTGGAAATAGTGCAATGAGTCACCAAAAAGAGAGCTGGGTACCACTGACCAGCAATTGGGCCTGTGACTCTTCTAAGTCCAGAAGGTCATGGAATCTTCATATCTTACTGGGCCAAACTGGTTATAACTGTTACATGGAGAAGAACCTCCAAAGACACCACCTGGTATTCTGTGGACAATGAATGAGAAGGGCTCTAGTACTAGAACCTGTACAGAGGCCTTCAGTTAGTTCCTCTGCCCAGTCCACCATGCTGAAGAAATCACTCATTAGAAGGGTGAGGGAATCCTGTTGACTCAGGAATTGGTGAGTTGGAGGAGTCAGATTCACCCCAAAGAGCATGGACTCTTATAGAGTTCAAACCTGTTGAGGCTCATTAACCTCAACTTAGGCATTATATTCAGAAACTAGATAAGGGATGATGGATGTCTCCTTTTGATTAGCTTGGTATACTGTTATTGCTAATTTTGATGCTGTTGTTATTCTTGATTTCTTCACTGACATAACTATATTTTTTTCTACTTTGTTGGTACTGAATTTGCCCAATGTTCTGGGTTTCTGTCTTCTAAATTGCTTTCATGTTTATAGATGAGAGAAACTAGTTTCTGTTTTGCCTTCTACGGCTAGGTGCCCCTGTGCTCTTCTTGTTCCCACACCTTCTCCTGTCTTCTAGTCAGAACCAATACCCACAAGTAAAAGGCTCTCGGTCCACCCTAATTCCTCTTCTTTATTATTATAAGAAAGTGTACGATGTCTCCAGTGGTCCTGCAGTCCTCAGTTGGTACTGTGTTATATAAGTCCCTTTAGCCTCTGTTATCCTCTGGCATATATGAGGTTCTGGAGATCTATGTGATTTTACAAATCTGCCAATCCCATTTTTAAGCTTTTATTCTCCTTCTGTCTTCCTGCCTCCTCAACTTCCCAGTGAGCATTTCCCAAAGGGGACTGCTGGTACATTTCAGGGCCTGTATGTTGTAAACACATTGCTGATTAATTCTAACTTTTGGCACATGGACATAGAGGTAGGTAACTCATGAGTTCAAAACCTTAAGAATAGAAATTACCAAAACTTTTCATTTCCTTTATGTGTTTAATATTGTTGATGGTACTGATTGTATTATGGCAACAAAGATGATATGGTTCTTCTTTTCAAATACTTCCATGGTGTACCAGAACTGAGAACTCTCAAGGGTCATTACAGATTCAAAGAGGACAACCCAGGAAGGAACCACTTCCTGAGGGTCCCAAATAATAGGAAGAAAGAGACTTGCAACAAACATTCCCCAAACACCAGGCAAGGAATTAAACAAATAACATTAGCAACAATAAAGGAATAAAAATGAGAAAAAATTCAAAAAGCCAGACACAAAGATTACCACCACAGGGAAATTCAGGGAAAATAGAAATAGAGTAAACTGAAACTCAAACACTACGACTCTTTGAGATGGTAACAAAAGCAGATCTAGTAAAATGGAAATCAGAACTCATCTCTGGGATGAAAACAGAGATACTGTCCACAGCTAAAGACTTCATTAAAGAAGAGATCAGCGAGATGATAGAATCTGAGATAGCAAAAGCAATGGAATCTTTTAAACAGCTTCAAGCAGAGCTCCAGGTGATGAAGGAGGAGAACAAAAGTTTGCAAAGTAGGATAAATGAAGCTGAGAACCAAATTTCAGACCTAGAGGACAGAATGACAGCCAGTGAACAGGAAAGACATAATCTATGGAAAATGGCAAGGGACCATGAGAAATCAATCCAACAGCTTCTAGACAATTCAAAGAAAAATAACATAAGATTGATTGGAGTCACTCAGGAAGCAGGAGACAGTGCAAAAGACATTTTAAAAAACTGTTGAAAGATATAATGACAGAAAAATTCACAGAAAAGGACTGGACATACAGATAAATGAGGCCTATAGGACTCCAGAAGCCCATGACATAAAAATACCTATACCTAGACATATAATTATCAAGGTTCCTGATACACAACAAAAAGAATGAAATACTGAAAACAATTAGAGAAAGGAAAAAAATCACCTACAAAGGGAACCCCATTAGGATCAGAATAGACTTTTCAACACAAACATTCAATGGAAGGAGAGCCTGGAGTGAGGTGTTTCAAGCATTGCAGGAAAACTACCTCCAACCTAGATTGATGTATCTTGGCAAACTATCTTTCATAATTGATGGAGAAGTAAGATACTTCCATGACAAAGAACACCTGAAAAACTTTACAAATATAAAACCTGCACTCCAAAACATTCTAAAGAATATCTTGAGAAAAAAAACACAGAAAATTAGAAACTCATGAGACCCAACAGAGTGAACTTACTGGGGCAAACAAGAAACTGAATGGAAAAGGGCAAAAGCAAGGGATAAAAGAGCCAAGAACAGGAAAACATGGCAGTTCTAAGTCTGTCCATATCAGTCATAACCATTAATGCCAATGGACTCAATGGGCCAATTAAAAGGCACAGACTTGCAGATTCAATCAAGGAGCAAGATCCTACAATCTGCTGCATGCAGGAAACACACCTAATCCAGAAAGAAACCCATAGACTGAAAATAAATGCATGGAAAATAATTCTCCATGTGATAGGAAACTGAAAAACATTGGGGCAGCTATATTATTTGCAGATAATATAGATTTCAAGCCAAAACAGATTAAGAAAGACAAAAAAGGTCAGTATATTCTCGTACAGGGAACAATACAGGAGAAAGAAATAATCAAATATTGATGCATTTTACTCTAATGCACCCAAGTATATCATACAAACATTAATGGACATGAAAAACCAGATGAGCACTAAAAAATAGTAGTAGGGAACTTCAATACTCCACTACCACAAATTAACAGATTGACTGGACAAAGAATCAATAAAGAAACACTTGAGCTAAACCAAACTTTTGAACAAATGGACTTAATAGATGCCTACAGAGTATTTTACATCACAAAGTCAGAATATACATTCTACTCAGCTGCTCATGGATCATTCTCCAAAAGACATCACATTCTAGTTCATAGAATAAGTTTAAGTAAATGCAAAGGAACTGAAGTTGTCCCCTGCGTACTGTCAGACCATAGTGCCTTGAAACTGCAGCCGAATGGCAAAAGAAGTTCCAAGATTCTCACAAACACATGGAAATTAAACAACAAACTGTTGACCAACCAATGGGCCACAGAAGAAATTAAACAGTTGCTACAATTAAATCATAACCCCAGTACAACATACAGAAATTTATGAGATGCAATGAAAGCAATCTATGAGGGAATTTCATAGCTATGAATGCATACACCCAGAAAATAGAGCAAACTCAAACAATTTAATGCTGAACCTCTAACTATTAGAAAAAGAGAAGCAAGACAAACCCAAAACTCATACTGTGGATGAAATTATAGGGATCAGAGCAGAAATTCATGCAATGGAGACAAAGAAACAATGAATCCAAGAGTTGGTTCTTTGAAACAATAAATAAAATTAACAGACCCTTAGCCAACCTTATCAAACAAAGGAAGGAAAAGGCTCAAATACATGCTATTAGGAATGAAAATGGGGAAATCCCCACAGATCCACTGGAAGGCCAAAGAATAAACATGTATTTTCAAAATTTGTATTCCATAAAGATGGAAAATCTAGAAGAAATGGATAGATTTCTAGACACATTTGAACTTCCAAAGCTGAATGGAGGGTATAAAATGTTAAACAACCCAATATCAATCTGTGAAATTGAAAAGTAATAAAAAATTTAGCAACTAGGAAAGCCCAGGTCTTGATGGCTTCACTGCTGAATTCTACAAAACTTTTTTTTTTTTGAGATAGGGTCTCACTTTGTAGTTCAGGCTGGTCCTGAGCTCACTATGGTGCCCAGGCAAGCCGCCATGAACTCAGCAATCCTCCTGTCTCTGCCTTCCTAGTTGCAAAACTTTTAAAGAGTTAATGCCACCGCTTCTCAAACTCTTTGATGAAACTGAGAGGGAAGCAGTACTCCCAAATTCATTCTTTGAAGGAACCATTACCTTGATTCCAAAATCAGAGAAAGACTCAACCAAAAAAGATAACTACAGGCCAATCTCTCTAATGAACATTGATGTAAAAAATCCTCAATAAAATATTGGCAAACAGAATGCAGAGACATTATCAAGAAAATCATACACCCTAATCACGTTGGACTTATCCCAGCTATGCAAAGCTAGTTTAAAATACATAAGTCAATTAATGCAATACACTATATTAACAGACTCTAGGACAAAAAACATATGGTCATCTCAATAGATGTAGAAAAAAACATTTGACAAAATCCAACACCCATTCATGATCAAAACCCTACAGAAAAGTGGAATAGATGGACTTTATCTCAAGCTAATAAAAGGTATTTATGAGAAACCAACAGACAGCATCATACTAAATGGGCAAACACTGAAACCTTTCACACTAAGATCAGAAATGAGTCATGGATGTCCACTGTCACCATTCTTGTTCAATATAGTGCTGGAAACATTAGCCACAACAATTAGGCAAGACAAAGAAATAAAAGGTATAAAGATAGGTAAGGAAGAAGTTAAACTGTCATTATTCATTGATGATATGATCCTCCATATAGAGGATCCTAAAGACTCAACCAAAAGGCTGCTAGATTTGATCACCAAATTTAGTAGTGCAGCTGGATACAAGGTCAGTGCTCAAAAATCAACAACCTTTGGGCCGGAGATTTAGCTCAGTGGTTCTGGTGCCTGTCTCGCAAGCACAAGATCCTGAGTTTGATCCCTGGTAACCACATACAATGCTGGGCATGGTGACTCATGCCCACCAGCAATCAGTACCACACACCACAGTACCAGGCATGGGGGCTCACAGCTATAATCCCAGCACTCAGGAGGGAGAGACAGGAGGATTGCTGAGTTTGAGGTTTGCTTGGGCTACATAGTGAGCTCAGGGCCAGCCTGAACTACAAAGCAAGACCCTGTCTCAAAAAACAAACGAACAAAAAATAGC
Organism: Thryonomys swinderianus; assembly: GCA_004025085.1. Taxonomy (NCBI): domain Eukaryota; kingdom Metazoa; phylum Chordata; class Mammalia; order Rodentia; family Thryonomyidae; genus Thryonomys; species Thryonomys swinderianus. The sequence continues at coordinate 26,535 of PVIC010020586.1, forward strand.
CTTTTTATACACAAACAACTGAAAGAGAAATTGGGGAGTCATTCCCTTTCACAATATCATCCAAAAATAAAATAAAATATCTAAGACTCAATCTAACAAAGAAAGTGAAAGACCTCTACTCTGAAAACTACAGGACTCTGAAAAAGGAGATAGAAGAGGATATTAGAATAAGCAAAGACATTCCTTTTCCTGGGTAGGGAAAACCAACATTGTCAAAGTGGTTATACTCCCACAACTACTGTACAGATTAAATGCAATTCTGATGGAAATCCCAACACCATAGTTCACAGAAGTAGGGAGAATAACCCAAAAATTCATTTGGAACCACAAGAGACCTAGAATAGCAAAAGCAATTCTAAGCATCTAGGACATGGAAGGGGGTATTTCCAATCCCCAATTTAAAAATGTACCATGAAGCCACTATGATGAAAACTGCATGGTACTGGCAAAGCAAAAGACCCAAGGACCAGTGGAATAGATTAAAAGATCCAGAAACAACTCCAGATACACTAAGCCACCTCATTTTTGACGAAAGAGCCAAGCATCCTCAAAGGAGGCAAGACAGCCTCTTTAACAAATGGTGCTGGAAAAACTGGGCTTTAACCTGCCAAAAACTAAAGCTAGACCTATCTCTTTCATCATGTACTAAACTAAAATCACCATGGATTAGAGACCTAAACATTAAAACAGAAACACGAAACCTGCTGCAATACAGGTTAGGTAAAACTCTTGGAGACATTGGCTTAGGCAGAGACTTCATGAACAAACCTCTGACTAGCAGGAAAAAAAATCAACAAATGTGATCTCATCCTACTGAAAATCTTCTGCACAGCAAAAGTAACCATTGCCAGCACTAAAGGGCAACCAACACTGTGAGAAAAAAATCTTTACTAGCTGTTTCTCAGACAAAGGTCTACTATCTAGAATATATAAAGAACTTTAAAAAAATCAGTCCCCCCAAGTTTAAAGACCCAGTTCAAAAATGGGCATTGGAAATGATCAGACACTTCTCAGGGGAATAAGTAAAAGCAGCCAAGAAGCATATGAAGAAATGTTCAACATCACGGGTCATTCAAGAGATGCAGATGAAAACAACACTGAGACTTAATCTCACTCCACAAAGAAAGGCTTCTGTTGTGAAATTAAACGGTGATAAATGCTGGCAAGGCTGCGGGGAGAAAGGAACCCTTCTCCACTGTTGGTAGGATTGTAGACTTGTGCAAACATTATGTAGATCAGTGTGGAGTTCCTCAGAAAACTAGGATTAGAGATCCCATTTGACCCTGTTATTCCTCTGCTAAGAATATACTCGAAGGAATTAAAAGAATCATTTCTTAAACACATATATGTACCCATATTCATAGCAGCTCAGTTTATGATAGCCCAATCTTGGAAGCAACCCAGATGCCCATCAACTAGAGACTGAATAAGGAAGATGTGTTTTATTTCTTTAAATAAAATGGAGTATTACTCTGCCATAAAGAATGACATTTCATTCATATATGTGGAAATGGACACACCTTGAGAATACATTAATAAGTGAAATAAATAGATCACAGATAGGGGTAAATACAATATCTCTTCTTTGGTATGAGAACCTGTAGATTTAAATGAATTCTAGAATGTATGATAAATTTTGTGAAACAGGAAATATTCAAAGTGAATATAGTAGGGTAAAGTAATGAGAGGAGAGAATAAATAAGATTTGAACAGAAAAAGCACATTTATATAGGGGGTAGGGGGTTCTGGGGTGAGACAGGATATGAGTAAAAATGAGAATTAAGTCATGTCATATACTGGTACAAATTTCTCAGTGTTGACTGTGATTGTGAGCTGTATGTAAAATATACCAATAAAGAATTTAATTGGAAAAAAGATATGTTTTTCTATAAAATGGAATATTACTCTGCTGCAAAGAATGATAAATTTCAGTTATTTATACTTAAATGGACATACCTTCAGAACATACTCATAAGTGAAATAGGTTGCAGATACATAAATATCGTATCTGTTCTCCTGTATGAGAAAATGAAGATGTTAATGAGTTCTAGAATGTATGATGGATATTGTAAGATAGAACATATTCAAAGGGAGATGAGGTGGAAGGGTGAGTAATGAGTAAAGGAAAATTGTGATGTTAATAAAAAGGGGAAACAAAGCTTATGTATTTAGGTGGGGGTAGTCAGGTGGGTAAAAACAATCTTATCATTACAGAGTTATAGAAATCCTATTACTCCCTAAATTTTCCTTAATAATTAAAGAGATGGATAATTTCCCTACCTTACATTCTCATCTGTTCCATGATACCCCCCTTACCACCATAATTAATGGGTTAATAGTGAAATTATTATTTTCATTTTAAAAATCTTGTTAAAAATATATTCAGTTGTACATATGTTCTTGATAAGAATCCAAGTTAGGGTTGTGTTCATTTCAGCTTAAGCAAGGAGGTGAATAATGAATTTCATTTGGTTGTTTATTTTTTATGTACCTTATACTGGCAGGTGCCAGGTAAACAAAGCAGAGACACACATCAATTCTACCCAAAGAAGTGTGGTAAGTAGTCTTTGCTTTTAGAAGCTGCTCAGGCTGGTAGAGTAGATCAGGGAAATGGAGACCTAGAGAAGTTAGGTAGTTTGCTGACATTCCTACAATTAGTATAAGAAAGATTATAGATATAAACCAAAGAAGTATTTCTCTAAGGGTCACTTTTAGTCACTATGCTAACTGATCTCCACATATGATCTGTACAAGTCCTCACATGGTTAAATATTTAATAATGCATTTGGATGATAATAGTCTATTCCTTCAGGTTGTTGATACTCATTTGTATGCTTGTACCTTTATATTAGTTATTGGGACAATGATTCA
>PVIC010020587.1:0-29403 GCA_004025085.1 Thryonomys swinderianus
CAGGCCTCACAGTGACGACCCCAGGTCTCTTCCCACATCCTTGCATTGAGTGTTTGTGTTGAAAAGTCTGGTGTGATCCTAATTGACTTCCCTTTGTAGGTGATTTTCTTCCTTTCTCCAACTGCTTTCAGTATTTAATTCTTTTGTTGTGTATCTGAACCTTGATAATTATATGTCTAGGTGTAGATATTTTTATGTCATGGCCTTTTGGAGTCCTATAGGCCTCATTTATCTGTATGTCCACTTCTTTTCCTGTGAAGTTTTCTGTTGTTATCTCTGACAACAGGGTTTTTTTTTATGTCTTTTACACTGACTCCTGCTTCCTCAGTGACTTCAATCAGTCTTATGTTATTCTTCTTTGAATCATCTAGAAGCTATTGGATTGATTTCTCATGATCCCTTTTCATTTTCCATAGATTATGTCTCTCTTGTTCATTGGCTGCCATTCTGTCCTCTAGGTCTGAAATTCGGTTCTCTCCTTCATTCATCCTACTTTGCAAACTTTTGTTCTCCTTTTTCATCACCTGGAGCTCTGCTTGAAGCTGTTTGAAAGGTTCCATGCTTTTGCTATCTTAGATTCTATCATCTCACTGATCTCTTCTTTAATGAAGTCTTTCACTATGGACAGTATCTCTGTTTTCATCTCAGAGATGAATTCTGATTTACATTTTACTAGATCTGCTTTTGTTACTAACTCAGAGAGTCCTGGTATTTGAGTTTCATTTTGCTCTATTTCCCTTTTCCCTGAATTTCCCTTTGGTGGTGATCTTTGTGTCTGGCTTTTTGAATATTTTCTCATTTCTACTCCTTTGTTTTTAATAATGTTATTTGTTTAATTCCTTCTCTGGTATCTTGGCAATGTTTGTTGCAAGTCTCTTTCTATTATTCAGGTCCCTTTGGAAGTGACACCTTCCTTGGTAGTCCTCCTTGAATCTGTAATGACCCTTGAGAGTTCTCAGTTCTGGCACATCATGGAAGATATTTGAACAGGTCATATTATCCTTGTTACCATAATAAAATTAGTACCAACAACAATATTAACCACAGTAAATGAAATGAAAAGTTTTGATAATTTCTATTCTGAAGACTTTGAGCTCATGAGTTACCTCTATGTCCATATGACAAAATTTAGAATTAATCAGCAATGCCTATGCAACGTGCAGCTCTTAAATGTACCTGCAGTATCCTTTAGGAATAAAAGGTCATTAGGGAGTCTGGGAGGTAGGAAGACAGAAGGCGAATGAAAGCTCAGAAATACGGTTAGCAGATTTATAATGATCACATAGATCTTGTGAACCTCATATATGCCAGAGAGTAACAGAGGCTAAAGGGACATATATAAAACAGTACCAACTGAGAGTTGCAAGACCACTGGAGACTTTGCACATCTTCTTATAATAATGCAGAAGAAGAATTAAGGCAGACTGAGAGTCTTTTACTTCTGGGTATTGGTTCTGACTGGAAGACAGGAGAGGGTATGGGAACAAGAGGGGAATAGAGGGACCTAGAAATAGAAGGCAAAACAGAAACTAGTTTCCCTCTTCTATAAGGTGTAAGCAATTAAGAGGACAGAAACCCAGAAAGTTAGACAGATTCAGTACCAGCAAAAGAGGAAAATAGAAAAAAATAGTTATGTCAGAGTGAAGAAATAAAGAATAACAACAGCATCAAAATCAGCAACAACAATACACCAAACTAAGTACATTAGTCAAAAGGAGATATCACTCAACCTTTATTTTGCCTGATCTGTCTCAGTGCAACTCTGGCACGGAATGGAGCCTGACCTGCAGGCCACTGCCCTGGGCGCAGGTAATGGTGTGGGCCTCCTTTGTGGTCTAGCTTCCTGGGATTGAGCTCCCCTGTGCACACTTGCCATGTCTATTTCAGTGCAACTCTCGTGTGGAATCTGAGGTGTGGTCTTTAAAATGAGATCTGAAGGATGAGATAAGTCCCAATTTGTAAATTGCTGCAGATGAACCATTCGAAACAAAGAAAAGCAAATGCAAAAGCTCTGAGGAAGGAAATTGCTCAGCACATTCCCAGAACTGACAGATGGCCAGGGCAACCACAGCAGAGTGAGCAAGAAGGAAAGATGAAATCAGAGAGGGAGATGGATGCCAGGACATGCAGAAATTGGGAACTCATGATGACTCTCATGCACCCTAATGAGACCGGATTGAAGCCAGTATGGAACCAATGAAATATATCTTTAAAAAAAAAGAGTTGACACTGAATACTAATTATTAGGCTATCTAGTAGAATTTATAGTTCATTACTGCAGTCAGACCTGCATAACATCATTTCCACCAACAAAATGGATAACATGCATGATAGTAGTCCTTTAAGATTATAATGATGTGAAAACTTCCTAGTACTTGATAATATTTCTACTGTAACATTGGAGTATATTGTTATTGACTGTAGAGCGATGTCAGGTACATGTCTGTGGTGATGCTGGTACAAACAAAACCCCTGTATTGAGCCAGAGATTTTGCTCAGTGGTTCTGGTGCCTGCCTCGCAGGTGCAAGGTCCTGAGTTCGATCCCTAATAACCACATACAATGCTGAGCATGGTTACTCACGCCCACCAGCAATCAATACCACATACCACAGTGCAGGGCATGATGGCTCACGCCTGTAATCCCAGTACTTGGGAGGCAGAGGCAGGAGGATTGCTGAGTTTGAGGCTTGCCTGGGCTCCACAGTGAGCTCAGGGCCAGCCTGAACTACAAAGCAAGACCCTGTCTCTAAATAAATAAACAAAACCTGTATTAATATAGCATTATGTATATGCACAATATTTGATAATTTCATAACTGATTATTTTAAATGGTTTTGTATATACTGTACTTTTATTATTTTAGTGTACTACTTTTAAAAGCCTAGTGTAAAATGGCATGTTATATTCTATTGCCAGCAGCTCCATATGTTTCATGTTTGCTGTCTCTTGATTGCAACAAGAGTCCACAGAGTGATTGATGTATGTCATCTAGGTTTGGTGAATGGTATTCTATGACATTTGCACAATGACAAAATTGGCTAGTGATACATTTCTCAAAACATATTCCCTTCCTTAAGCAGCATATAATTGTATTGAGTGCTTTCACACCTTCAGAAGTTGGCAGACTTTTTCTTAACATGGCCAGCTTTGTATACAACCTTTGAGGCTTGGTATACAACCTTGCTCACAATGCTCAGTTCTGCAGTTTTAATATGAACACATCCTATTGATCATAAGTAACTGAACTGTCATGGCTATATATCAATACAACTTTGTTTTTGCACACTGAATTTGAATTTCATATAATTTTCATGTCAAAGAATATTCATTTGATTTTTAACCCATTTAAAAATGTGAAATTGGGTGTGGTAGCTCACGCTTGTAATCCCAGCACTCAGGAGGCAGAGGCAGGAGGATTGCTGAATTCAAGGCTTGTCTGGCTACATAGTGAGCTCAGAGCCAGCCTGAACTACAAAGTGAGACCCAGTTTAAAAAAAAAAAGCATGAAAAGCATGCCGGGCATGGTGGCTTATGCCTATAATCACAGCACTCAGGAGGCAGAGGCAGGATGACTGCTGAGTTCAAGGCTTGGCTGGGTACATAGTGAGTTCAGGGGCAGCCTGAACTACAAAGTAAGACCCTGTTTCAAAAAAAAAAAGTGGAAAACATCCCTAGCTCAGGGTCAGGAAAATAAATGATGAGCAGGATTTCTCACAACCCATAATTTGCCACTACTGTCCTTGAGCTTTTAGTTACAGAAATTCATTTAATACTTTGAATGTCTGTGGAAATAGGCACTATTAATACATTAAACTTATAGAAGAAGAAATAGAGGCAAAAGATTTCATCGCTAGAGATTTGCAGAGCCAAGGTATGAACCTGAGCAAATCTAGTTTGAGATCACATGATGCTAATTTTGCAATCCTGCCTTATACTAACAATAATTCAAGTTTACCATATTCAAGAGAAGCATTTCTGGAATGATGGAGTAAGTACCTCTAAAAATCTGTTTATCCAGTTGATAAGAAAATCAGCACAAAAAGAAAAGAGTTGATGCTGGGCATGGTGGTTCATGTCTGTAATCCCAATACTCAGGAGCAGAGGCAGAGGATTGCTGAGTTCAAGATTTGCCTGGGCTACATAGTGAGCTCAGGGCCAACCTGAACTACAAAGCAAGATCTTGTCTAAAAAAAAAAAAAAAAAGAGTTGAAATTAGCTTTTTTAGAACTTGGGAAACTAACCAAAGCCTCATAACATTTGAAAATCATCTATTGAAGAAAAATGACCATATCTTGATATAAACAATGCAGCTTGTGGTATTTTAACTTGACTATTCTTATACCTTCCTTCTCAGGCATTCAGTATCCTTAAATATTAACAACTTTACAAATAAAGTAGATGTAAAAACAGCAGTCTAATGGCCTCTAGAAAAAGACATAATTAGCTTGAAGGTTCTCTATTCCAAATAATTATTATTTGGACTGTCTGTCAGCTTCCTGGAAACCCTACTTACAGAGCTTTATTTGGTATAACTTAGAGCTTACTCAGTATGAACAGGCTTTCCCCTTGGGTATTTGTCAAAAACAATCAGTGGCAGTGCTTTAATATTACAGCTATTGGAAAGAAGAGATAATGGTTGGAGTAAACAAGAGTATAACCAAAAAATCTTAGAAGAAAACCAGGGAATAAGATATCCATAGGAAGCTTTGGAAAGTTGTAACATACCCTTGGAAATCTAATGTACTACAAACATATGCAAAGTGATGTGAATGCCTAAGACTTGAGAAGATGTCTGGGCTCTGGTTGACACTACAGTTTTATATAAGTAGTAAATGAAGGCTAAGGGAAAGTTTAAAATGTTGGAGAGTTGAAAGCTCGCTCCCAGTGGATGTACAGAACCAATAAGCAATGGCTGGAGAAGAGTTCCTTTTTCTCCACAGCCTCACCAGCATTTGGTGCTGGCTAATCTTGAAATAGCAGTTATTCTTTGAGGAGTGAGATGAAATCTCAGGGTTGTTTTCATCTGTATTTCTTGAATGACCAGTGATACTGAGCACCTCTTCATATGCTTCTTAGCTGCTTTCACATATTCCTCTGAAAAGTGTCTGTTCATTTCAGATGCCCATTTTTGAATTGGGTCTTTAAATTTGGGGGGGGGTGCTAATTTTTTAAAGCTTTTGTATACTCTAGATAGCAACTCTGAGAAATGGTGGGTAAAAATTTTTTCTCATATTGTTGGTTGTCTTTTTTCCCTGCCAGTGGTTTCTTTTGTTGTGCAGAAACTTTTAAATAAGATGAGTCCCATTTGTTGATTTCTTCTGCTAGTTCTCATGCTATACAAGTTTTGTTCATAAAGTCTTTCCCTAAGTCAATATCTCTAAGAGTTCTACCTAACCTGTTTTGCAGCAATTTTAGAGGTGCTGTTTTAATATTTAGGTCTCTAATCCACTTTGATTTTAGTTTAGTACATGGTGAAAGAGAGATCTAGCTTCAGTCATTGGCAGGTTAAAGTTCAATTTTTCCAGCACCATTTGTTAAAGAGGTTATCTTTCCTCCATTGGGGTGTTTGGCTCCTTTGTCAAAGACAATGTGGCTTAATGTATCTGAAGTTGTTTGTGGATCTTCTAATCTGTTACACTAATCCTCAGTCTGTTACTTTGATAGTACCATGCTGCTTTTATTACAGTGGCTTTGTAGTATAGATTCAAGTCGGGGATCATGATACCCCCTGCCATGTCCTTGTTTCCTAGAATTGCTTTTGCTATTCTAGATTTCTTGTGGTTCAGATGAATTTTTGGATTATTTTCTCTAGCTCTGTGAAGTATGTTGTTGGGATTTCAATTGGGATTATATGGAATCTATATAGTACATGTGAGAGTATAGCCATTGTGTTGATGCTGGTTCTTCCTACCCATGAACAAGGGATGTCTTTCCATTTTCTGGTATCCTCTTCAATCACCTTTTTCAGAGTGTTTTAGTTTTCAGAGTAGAGTTCATTCTCCTCCTTTGTTAGACTGATTCCTAGATATTTCTTTTTTTTCATATTTTATGAAAGGGATTGACTCTTCAATTTCTCTCTTAGTGAGTCCATCATCTGTGTATAAAAAGGCTATTGACTTTAGAGCATTGACTTTGTATCTGTCTACATTGCTAAATTTACCAATTAAGTCCTTGATTGAGTTTTTAGTATCTTCTATAGAGTATCATATCATGTCATCAGAAAATAAAGACAGTTTAACTTCTTCCTTTCTTATCTTTATTCTTCTTATTTCTTTCTCTTGTCTAATTGCTGTGGCTAATATTTGCAGAAGTATATTGAACAAGAGTGGTGAAGTGGACATCCTTGTCTTGTTCCTGATCTTAGTGCAAAAGATTTCATTTTTTCACCATTAAGGATGATGCTGGCTGTTGGTTTCTCATAAATAGCTTTCATTGGGTTGAGATAAAGACCAGCTGTTCTAATTTTCTGTAGGGTTTTGATCATGAATGGAGGTCCAGATTTTATTGAATACTTTTTTCTGCATCTATTGAGATAACCATATGGTTTTTGTCCTTGAGTCTGTTAATATAGTGTATTATGTTTATTGATTTACATACGTTGAATCATCTTTGCATCCCTGGGATGAATCCAATTTGGTTAGGGTGTATGATCTTCTTGATAATTCTCTGTATTCTGTTTGCCAGTATCTTGTTGAGGATTTCTTCACGACTGTTGGTGGGAATGTAGACTATTACAATCACTATGGAGACTGATGTGGAGATTCCTCAAAAAAACTAGGATTGGAGGTTGCATTTGACCCTGCTGTTTCCCTGCTGGTGATACACATAGAAGAATTACAAGATTCATATCACAGCAACATGTGTGTATCCATGTTTATAGCAGCTCAGTTTGTGATAGTTAAAATCTTAAAAACTACCCAAATGCCCATCAACTCTAAACTGAATAAAGAAGATGAGTGGGTTTTTAACAAATAAAATGGAGTATTACTCTGCCATAAAAATGATAATCTTGAGTCAATTATAGTCAAATATACGTACCTTCAGGACATACTCATAAGTGAAATAAATAGGTCACTAATGTGTAAATATCTTTTCTCTGGTATGAGAAATTGAAGATGTAAATAAATTCTAGAATGCATGATAGATATTGTGAAATAGTAAATATTCAAAGGGAAATGAGGTGTAGGGGTAAGTAATGAAGGGAAAGAAAAAATCTGATGGTAAAAAAGGAAACAGCTTATGCATATAGGAGCAGGGGTTGTAGGGCAGGTAAGGGAAGGGGACAAATGATAAGTAGTGTATATACTGGTACAAATTCACAATGTTGAGGGTGATCATGATGTGTACATATAATGTACCAATAAAGACTCAAATTAAAAATAAATAAAAATTTTAAAAGATAAGCAATGGCTCAAAGACTTACTGTTTTAAAGCATTCAAGGAAATCATTTTATAGTCACACACAACACCTAGACTAATAAACAGACTGAATATAACAAAGAATAAAGAACTTACAGAACCAGTTTAGGAAAGTTGCTAAACAAAAAATTTATACCAACTTTATAAATGTGTTCAAAGAACTAAAGGAAACTACATATAAAGAATTAGAGGAGCTGGGCGTGGTGGCTCACACCTGTAATCCCAGCACTCAGGAGGCAGAGGCAGGAGGATTGCTGAGTTTGAGGCTTGCCTGGGCTACATAGTGAGCTCAGAGCCAGCCTGAACTACAAAGTGAGACCCTGTCTCAAAAAAAAAAAAATTAGAGGAGAGTTTGTTAATGTCTTACCCACAAGGTTTATCATTAAGAGGATAGAAATTTTAATTATTTTTTAATTTTTATCTTTATTGGTATGTTGTATATACACGTTGTGATCACACTTAATATTGGGAATTTGTACCAGTATATGACACAATTTAATTCTCATTTTTCCCATTCCCTTACCCATCCCACAACCCTCCACACCCTAAATACATAAACTTTGTTTCCCCTTTTTTTATTACCATCACATTTTTTTCTTTACCTGTCATTACTCCTCTGGATATTGTGAAATAGAAAATATTCAAAGGGAAATGTGGTGGAGAAACTCTAATTTTTTAAAGGAACAAAATAAAAGTTCTAGAGTTGACAAGTATAAGAAAGAAATAAAAAAAATTTACTACTGTGATCTAAGAGCTAACTTACAAAAGAAACAAATCAACAAACTTGAATATAGTTCAATTGATACTATTCAGTTTGAGTAACAGAAAGAAAATAGAATTAAGTAAGTAAAGAGAATGTCAGAAAGCATAGGTCTCATCATCAAATATAGTAACATGTGCATAACAGGAATGAAAGAGTGAAAAAAGAACAGAAGGGATATTTGAGTAAATAATATCTGGAAAATTCCAAACTAAAAAATATTCAACACATTCAAGAAGCTCAACAAACTACATGTATATTGTACAATACTCAAAAAGCCCTACAGTGAAACATATTATAACCAAACTGTTGGAAGCCAAAGAAAGATAATGCTGAAATCAGAAAAATAAGCAATGCAAAATGTATAAAGTAGTTTCAGTAACAGCTGACTTATCATAAAAATCTCTGGAGGCCAGAAGAGAGTAGAATAATGTATTCAAAACACTAAATAATAGTCAATCAATAATTATATACCTAGCAAAGTTATCCTTCAAAAAATAAAGTATAAATAAAAATATTTTCAGATAAGTAAAATGTGAGAGAACTTATCATGAATGTATCTGTCTTACGAAAAAAAATAACTAAAGGGTGACTTTCCAACCAAAATGAAAGGACACTAATCCAAATCCACACCAAAAAATTGAAGACCACCAGTAAAGTAATTGCTTAATTACAAAAGACAATACAAATACATTTTTGTTCTCTCTTTTTTGCTCTCTGATTTAAAATATAATTGTACAAATCAATAATTACAAAACCATGTTGATAGGCCATAAAGTATAAAATATTGAAACCACTATGATCAAAAATGAAAGAGGGAACATTAATACTGACTTTGCAGACACAAAAAGCATTATGAAAGTATGTTTTGGAAAAAGAAGTTGTGTGCTAATGGATTATATGACATAAATGAAAATGGACAAATTCTTGGAAAGATAAAACCTTTAAAAATGACTAAGAAGAAACAGAAAAATATGAATAGGTCTATAAATTGAGTTAGTGACATGGCAGGGGGTATTACAATCCCCAATTTAAAAATCTACTATAAAGCCACTGTGATAAAAACTGCATGGTACCGCCAAAGTAACAGACCCAAGGACCAGTGGAATAAATTAGAAGATCCAGAAACAACCCCGGACACACTAAGCCACCATATCTTTGACAAAGGAGCCAAACATCCTCAATGGAGGAAAGAGCCTCTTTAACAAATGGTGCTGGAAAAACTGGGCTTTAACCTGCCAAAAACTAAAGCTAGACCTATCTCTTTCACCATGCACAAAACTAAATTCATAATGGATACAAGACTTAAACATTAAAACAGAAACAATAAGCCTGCTGGAAAACAGATTAGGTAAAACTCTTGGAGACATTGGCTTAGGCACAGACTTTATGAATAAAAGCTCTATAGCACAAGAACTAGCAGAAAAAATCAACAAATGGGATCTCATCCTACTGAAAAGCTTCTGCACAGCAAAAGTAGTCACTGGCACTGCTAAAAGACAACCAACAACATAGGAAAAAATCTTTACTAGCTGTTTATCAGACAAAGGGCTATTATCTACAATATATAAAGAACTTAAACAGATTAGCCTCCCCAAGTTTAAAGACCCAATTCAAAACTGGGTATCTGAAATGAACAGACACTTCTCAGAGGCAGAAGTCAAAGCAGCTAAGAAACATATGAAGAAATGTTCAACATCACTGGTCATTCAAGAGATGTAAATGAAAACAACACTGAGATTCCATCCCACTCCACAAAGAATGGCTGCCATTACAAAATCAACCAACAATAAATGCTGACGAGGCTGCGGGGAGAAAGGAACCCTTATCCACTGTTGGTGGGATTGCAGACTTGTGCAACCATTGTGGAGACCTGTGTGGAGATTCCTCAGAAAACTAGGACTAGGGGTTCCATTTGACCCTGCTATCCCCCTGCTAGGAATATACCCAAAAGAATGTAAAAAATCATATTGGAGAGACAGAGGTACACCCTTGTTCATAGCAGCTCACTTCGTGATAGCTCAATCTGGGAAACAACCCAAATGCCCATCAACTGGAGAGTGGATAAAGAAGATGTGGGGTTTTTTTTAATAAAATGGAGTATTATTCTGCCATAAAGAATGACAAGATTCATTCATTTATATGCAAATGGATACACCTGGAGGACACACTAATAAGTGAAATCAATAGATCACAGATAGGCAAATACCGGATCTTTTCTTTGATATGAGCACCTGTAGATGCAAATGAGCTCTAGAAAGTATGACAGTTTTTGTAGAATGAGAAATTTCCAAAGGAAATTTGGTGTGGGAATGTAATGCGGGGAAAGAATAAATATGATTCTGAAAGAAAATAAAAGAGCATGTATATAGGGTGTGGGGAGGTGTGGGTGGGTAAAAATGAGAATTGACTTGTGTCATATATTGGTACAAATTCCCCAATGTTATGTATGATTGTGAGATGTATATAAATTGTACCAATAAAGAATCCAATTTTAAAAAAAAACAAAAACAGGGCCAGAGATTTAGCTCAGTGGTTCTGGCGCCTGCCTCGCAAGTGCAAGGTCCTGAGTTCGATCCCCGGTAACCACATACAATGCTGGGCATAGTGACTCACGCCCACCAACAATCAACCAGCAATCAGCACCACATACCACATTGCTGGGCATGGTGGCTTGCGCCTGTCATCCCAGTACTCGGGAGGCAGAGACAGGAGGATTGCTGAGTTCGAGGCTTGCCTGGGCTACATAGTGAGCTCAGGGCCAGGCTGAACTACAAAGCAAGACCCTGTCTCTAAATAAATAAATAAATAAATTGAGTTAGTAATTTAAAAACCAATATTAAAAAAGAAAACAACAGCTCCACTCCTTCACAGATTCTTCTATAAAAATAGAGGTGGAAGATATACTTCCCAATTGATTCTGTGAGACTAAGAAAAGGAAACCACTGTATAAACTAATAATATCCCTTATGAATATGAATACAAAACTCCTGGGCAAAAAATTAACAAGCTGAATCATGATCAGGAACAATAGGGTTCATTCTAGAAACACATGAGCAGTTCACATGTGGAAATCAATCTATATAATATACTACACTGAAACAATAAAAAGCAATACATGAGAGCAGGGCAGAACGGTGTATTCTTATAATCGTAACTATCAAGAAGATTGAAACTTCAAGGACAGCTGGGGCAACTCAGAAAGACACTATTTCAGAATAAAAATTAATAAAAAATGACTAAGGATTTAACCATGAGAGAGATTTACCCGGCAGGGATGAAGTCCTGGATTTAATTTCCAGTTGTTTAAAAGAAAGGAAGTAAAGAAAGGGAACAGGGAGGAGGGAGGAAATGGAAAGGAAGAAGGAAGGAGGAAGGAAGGGAGGGAGACACCACTGAGACAGTATAGCACAATGATTAACCATAATGACTAGCACAGGTGCTAGAATCCACTCCGAGGTTTCTGTCCTAGGTCTACCATGAGCTGTGCGACTTAGGGCAAGTCAAAAACTTTTCTATTCCTGTTTTCCTCTAGAATTTCTTTGAGGAATAAGTTAATTTAATATGCAGGCCTTAAAACAGTGCCTGATACATAGCAAGTGCTAATAAAGTGTTCTGTATTATCTTACTATATTTATTACTGAACTTGCTAGGGATCATAAACATTATGACTATTTTAATTCCTAAAGTTTTGCAACTGGCATGCTCAATTTGCTGTCTTAAGTGCTACAGAAATGTCACTGAGAATTAAGATACTCTCAGAGAACAAATAGGTTCATTAATATGCTATGAGAAAAAAATAAAGTTTAACATTCTCAGATTCACTTTCTTGTTCTCCCTTAAACCTGCTTGTCCCCAGTGTTTGTCAACATCTAGTTTCTCAGGCCAAGATATTTTAGGTCATTTTAAAATTTCTTCTCTTTCTGTGCTTTAATGCTCCAAAGCACAAGCATGGTCCCTGTATTTATCTCAACTCCACAACTTCCTACCTCCCTTCTACTCCAGGCCATCATCAGCAACTCTGAATTACTACAGTAGCCTCCTAAATGGTGTTCCTGCTTTACTCCTGCTCTCTAATTACCACAGGACAGACGGAATCATACTTTTAAATCGTGAATTAGACCATGTTTGTTCGTCTGGTCCCTGCATACCTCTAACCCTAAGAGCTATGAATTTCCTCGCTGCTGTTGGTGCTCCAGTCATTGATTCCTGTGTTGATCCAAACACTACACACATGCTCTTGCCTTTGGCTTATTGCATTTATTGCTATCTCTGTTTGGGACACCCTTACCCCACAGCTCCCCTTCTCAATTTATTCAACTCTGCTGGAATTTAAGAGGTTTTATCTGATTATCCTATCAAAAGTAGCATCTTGCTATTCTCTAATATGTTTTCCTGCTCTGCTTTTCTTCATAACATTTATGGCTCCTTGACATTACACATGTGTTATCTATTTATTGCCTAGCTCTTCCCATGAAGTTTCAACTCCACGATTTTGTCTGGTTTATTTCCTCATTGTTGGGGACTATAGTTGCTCCCTGCACAGGATAAAATGGAAATTAACTATTGACTGGAAAATACTAATGAAGTGGAGAGGCCTGTAACGTCTTGTTACATAAGTGAGTAGCAGGAATGGAGGTGTTATAGTAAAGGTTTGCAAGGGAATAGATTTGATACTCCTATAAATTTATATGTATTATATCTTATAATATTCACCCAAAAGTCAATTGGAGAAAAATGCAAGAGATCTTTCTACAGGTTAGAGAACTAAAGAATCAGCCAAGCACCTGGATTCCATAGCAATGTCCCAAATGAGTCCAGGCAAAGGTTCAGAGCCCTCAGCAATATCTCACACAAATCCCTATGGAGGATCTGCACTGGGAATGTCCAAGGGCCAGGAGTGGAAGCTAGAAAGTGCATGGGCAAGGTGAGGGTGTGTGCTACCATGCTGAGAGGCAGGAAGCGACACTCAAAGCAAAGACCAGAGCTCCCCTGAAGAAAACAGCACCATTTCTCGCGACAGTGAGGACCCAAGGTCTTCTAACGTAGCCTGTTCATATTAAGAAAACCACCTATGGCAAGCTTCACCAGGAAAATCAACAGCATGCGGTCTTCCCTCCTGATCTCATTTTATGTCATTTTGACAACACTTTTCAGGTGGGTTTTCCACACTGACTCAGTTCAGCTGGGCGTTCCAAGGAGAAAGTTGGATTGAAGTGAAAGTTAACCGCAGGGGTAGATGACGGGGAGGGGAGTTGCACACCTGTGATCTCAGCATACTGGAGTCTGAGGGAGGAGGATCACAGTGAGTTCAATGCCAAGTTCAACTACAAAGTAAGTTCAAACCCAGCCTCAACTACACAGTGAGATCCTGTCTCAAAAAACCAACAACAGTAACAAAAATGTAGGATGGACAAACTCTGACTGTAGGACCAAATCCAGCATCCTGGGCCATTTCTAGCTATTTCACTCTTTTTATTAATAAAGCTTTACTAGAGCACAGCAACACACATTAATTTATATATTGCCTATGACTCCATTCATGTTATAACAACAGAGTTAAGCAGGTGCAACTGAGACTGGAAAATATTTACTATCTGGAATTTACAGGAAGTTTTCTGACCCCTGGTTAAAATAGCTGAATGAGGTAGCCCACTTCCCTCTCCCCCTTCCTTCCTTCCTAACTTCCTTCCTTCCCTCCCTCCCTCCCTCCCTCCTTCCTTCCTTCCTTCCGTCCTTCCTTCCTTCCTTCCTTCCTTCCTTCCTTCCTTCCTTCCTTCCTTCCTTCCTTCCTTCCATACCAGGAATCGAACTCATGACCAAGGCAGGTAGTGGCACCACTGAGCTAAATCCACGACAGTGGTTTATAAGTATGACCTGAGCTATAATTACAAGATTGCAACAACTACAAAATATTGGAGAAAGTGCAAATTGCTTTTCCTGATTTTGTCATTTCCCCTCGAGAAGTTCCAGTTTGTTAAACTAGTTTCATTAAGTTCTCTCTGGCATTCTCCTGTTACCATAAGACCCTTTGCATGGCTATTGGACCAAATGAATGAGGACCTTAACTCAAAGACAGTGATAATGTCCCCCCAAAGTCATCACACATGTTGTTGCTATTATTTTAATAAAAAGTGGAGAGACTTAATTTTCTTAAAATTCCTGTTCAAATAAATTAACAATGTACAAAACAAAATACTCTTTCAAATATCATATCAAACGTCACCTCCTGTATTCTATCATCTCCTGTCTCCTGTAGCATATAGTATGTATCTCTACTGAATCTGTCACATTATGGCTTGCTATACATTGTTGATGAATAGACTTATCCCCTCCTCTGAAACATGAGCTCCTTAATGGTATAATTTTTATCTTGTTTTGAATGCCCAGTGTCCAGCACAATAGCTGGCAATTAATAGGTGTCCAATAAATGTTGGCTGAAAGGAAATATGAAAAGCAAAGACTTAGCTTTCATCATGTCTTTTTTCTCCTTCTTTACAACCTCCAGCCCCTCTTGCACTGGCCGTTGTTCTCCCTCCCTTCTATAGCCTGAATGGTTTCCCGCAAAATTCATGCACATGTTGGCTATGAAATCCCCAGCCTGTGTCCTGGTGATGTACTGAGGCTTTGGAAGACAATCAGGAGGAAATGAGGTCATGAGGGTGGGGTCCTCCATATTGGCTTTAGTGATTGTATAAGAGAAATAGGAGACCTGAGCCTGCATGCTTTCTCTGCCCACGAGATACCCTCCAGCATGATATAATACCACAAGCAGGCTCTTATAGATGCTGACACAGTGCTGGCACCATGCTCTTGGAGTTCTCACCTTCCAAATTGTGAGCCAAATGGATTTCTATTCTTTATAAATTAGCTAGTCTCAGGTAGTTTGGTATACCAACAGAAGATGGGCTAAGACACTGTTTTTCCTTCTTGACTGACCTGCTCCATAAATATGCATAGGGTTTATATGTGTGTAAACATGTCCTTCACACTGAAATTTGCTTAAATCCATAAAATTTCCCATTCTCTTTATTTTTCTTCATTAAACACTAGTTAACTTACTCCCGTTGATGTCTTTAAATCATATTCACCTTTCTGTACTCCCCCAGACAGTGAAGCAGAAAAGAGAGAGAAAGAACTTTATTTCTCCACATTCTCTGGCTTCCTTCCTCTGTGTTTCATTGACCTGAAATGCTTGGAACCTGTCTGGGCAAGAACTCACTGGCCAGTAGTGCAGCACCTTCTCTATATAATGCCACAAGCAAGCTGCCTTGAATTTTAAGTATCATAAAAAAAAAATCTGTGGGCTGGAGGGTTAGCTCAGTGGTTCCGGCGACTGCCTTGCAAGTGCAGGGTCCTGAGTTCGATCCCCGGAAACCACATATAATGCTGGGTGTGGAGACTCACGCCCACCAACAATCAACACCACATACCACAATGCTGGACGTGGTGGCTCACGCCTGTAATCCCAGCACTCAGGAGGCAGAGACAAGAGGATTGCTGAGTTCGCAGCGGCTTGCCTGGGCACCATAGTGAGCTCAGGGCCAGCCTGAACTACAAAGTGAGACCCTGTCTCAAAAAGCAAAAAAAAAAAAAAAAAAAAAAAAAATCTGTGTCCCCATCCTCATCAAAACATGGCCTCAGCTACAAAGACATGATAATGTTGTATTTTAAAAACATATTCCTGAAAATATTCAAAGGGAATGTGGTAGGGGAATGTAATGAGGGGAAAGAATAAATGTGAGTTGGAAAGAAAAAGAAATAGCTATATATAAGGGGTAGAGGGTTGTGGGTGGGTAGGGATATGGGTAGAAATGAGAATTAACTTGTGTCATATACTGGTACAAATTCCCCAATGTTGAGTGTGATTGTGAGCTGTATATAAAATGAACCAATAAAGAAATCAATTTTTTTAAATTCCTGAAAAAAAATACTCTCAAATGAAAATTAAAAGAGGATAACACAAAAAAATTTTTCTGAAAACTAATTATGCAAATGGGAACCTACAAGAATAGAGGCTCTCATTATTCCCTTCATAGACCATGGACCAGCTCTACCATTGTCCACAAGGGGCTCATGGTGAGGGACAGAGAATGTTCCCCCATTTGGCCCCAGCCCTGTGCCTTTTACCAATGAGCTTCCTAGGCACCTACTGAAAGCAGCTGGCAGGCTGAAAGGGAAGAATTGATTTCAGTTTCCAACTTGAGCATATCTGCCCTGCTTTGACCTTGAGCAAAGCTACTTCACTTTCTTGCCAATCCTCAGTGTGCAGCCAGTGTTTGCTCTCAGCATTGTTTTGATGCATTTCGCCAGGACTTTTTTCTTTATTTCTTTTCTGTGGCCTCTCATCTTGCCTGGCTTTGTGCCCTGACCATTTCCAAACACAGCAAGGCTTCCTAGTCGACCAGGATAATGATGGGCACTAGGAAAGCGTTGCAGCACTGGCGCTTGGCAGGCTGACAGGTATCGGGTAGGACCAGGAAGTGGGAGGGAGCTGGAGCTATGTGGTCCTCTCCTGGCTTAAGAATTGCTTTGACCCCTTTAAATGAAGAGAGACTGGTCTCAATATTGAAGTGCTATGACCTTTGGCAGAACACAAGCCCTGTGCCTATTTTTGCTTCCTCATTTTATTTATAAGATGAAAATGATACCAAGAAGGCACAAATATTCACAGAGAGATACTCAATGTCAGAGCAATGGTAAGTACTCTTTGGAAGAAAGCAGTGATTGCTTTAGGCTAGTTTCATTAAAGACCTGAGAAAACAGTTCAGGAGAACTCAAATTTGATCAGACTTTCAACAATAAGATCCAAACTAGATTAGGTAACTCTATAGTCAAGCAATTATACTTCTCTCTCCAATGAATATGCCTTATTGCAGAAGTTGGGCTTATTTAGGAAATACTGGTCCTTGCACAATTGTAAAACATCTATTCATCACAAGACCTGTTCCTTTCCCTTGGGCCACATCCCAGGAAGACTGTGATGAGTCTCTTTCTCAGTCAAAATTTAGTTTTGCTTGGAAGCTAATTTTTTTCTGCAGGCTGTAAGTCAGGAATAGAAAGACAAGAGATCTGGTACCAGTCTGTGTGGTGTGCATGTAATTTGTCCTCCAAGGCTTAATGTGCTGGAAGCTTTGTTCCCAGCATGACAGAGCTGAAGTAGAGGGACCTTTAAGAGGTGGGGTTTGATAGAAGATACTTAGGTCAGAGGGACAAAAGCCTACAAAAGGGATTAATTCTTGAAAGACTAGATTGTTATAAAAGCATAGGCCTGGTCCTTCCTTAACCTCTCTTGATTCTTGTCTCACCTTGTAATTTCTCTCTTGTGCATGTTCTCACCATGAAATCATTTGCCATGTTGTCATTTAGCCAGAATATCTGCACCAGACCCAAGAAGGTACGGGGTCCAGGTGCTAGGACACGCCCCCCCCCATCATGATGCCCAGCCATTAGTTTGGTGTTGCTCCACAAAGCCTAAACCTAGACCAAAAGGTACTAAGAGCTGGTGTTTGTAAGGCCACATGATTTTGTGGCTGAATGGCAAGGTCTTAAGGGAGGGCCATCAATCAACCTCCAGAGCTGTGCTTCCCACTGTTCTACATCAGTTTGCTTCATCTTGCCTGTTCTCTATTTCTTTCTATGACAAGATAAGTAAACTCAACTTTCTTTACATTTCCTTCTAAGCCCTGCTTTAACAATTCCTTTCTAGCTGCATAACACACATCACAAATCTGAAATCAAGAGAGAAATGTTATGGGTTCATTTTGGTTCCTCTAAGGAACAGGTGCAGAGACAGTGCTAAATGCATAAGAGATTCATTCAAGATTAATGTTTGACTTGTATAACCATTGTGGAGATCAGTGTGGAGATTCCTCTGAAAACTAAGATTAGAGGTCCCATTTGACTCTGCTATTTCCCTGCTAGGAATATACTCAAAAGAATTAAAAGAATCAGTTAATAAAGACATATGTGCACCCATGTTCATAGCAGCTCAGTTTGTGATGGCCCAGTCTTGGAAACAACCCAGATGCTCATCAACTGGAGACTGGATAAAGAAGATATATTTTTATGGAGTATTACTCTGCCATAAAGAATGACACATTTCATTCATTTATGTGCAAATGGACACACCTTCAGGACACACTAATAAGTGAAATAAATAGATCACAGGTATGTAAATACCATATCTTTTCTCTGGTATGAGAACCTGTAGATGTAAATGAGTTCTAGAATGTATGATATATTTTGTGAAATAGGAAATATTCAAAGGGAATGTGGTAGGGGAAAATAATGAGGAGAAAGAATAAATATGATTTGAAAAATAAAAGAAAACCCATGTATGTAGGGTGTGGGGGGTTGTGGTGTGGTTAGGGTTAAGGGTAAAAATGAGAATTAACTCATGTCATATACTGGTACAAATTCCCCAATGTGGGTGCAATTGTGAGCTATATATAAAATGTACCAATAAAGAATTCAATTTAAGAAAAAAAATATTAGTATCTGAGAAAAGGTAAAGGTGGAGGAAGCAACAGTAGGTAAGAAGAGCCTCATACACAATGTTTTAGCCAGTTCCCTGGGAGACCTGGGAATGAACACTGCTCCACAGAGGAGCTTCATATTGGACAGACATGATCACATGCTAGGACCCTCCATGATGCCCAGCTATTAGACTGAAGTTGCTCCAAAAGAGTGTGGGGATGGCTAGAAAACCTAAGGCTAGTCCAAAAAGTACTCAGAGTTGGAGGTAGTCCATGAACTCCTTGCAGCTGAATGGCAAGGTCTTAAGGGAGATTCACTGGCCTACCTCCATGGCTACTCATGCCATAAAGGAAAATCTTAAGATAAGTTGATGTGGACCCTAACCTAGGATCCCCTCCCATAAGCATTTGGACAGAGATGTGGAAGACAAGGTGTTAACCAGTGGTATAGACAGGAGCTGGCAGGGTAAGAAAGAGCAGCACCAAGCTGGGAGAGAGCAACATGCTGCTTTCCAGAGGGAAAGATTTAGCAGTGAGAAGCACAGGGAGGAGAAGTAGGTGAGGAAGTGAAACTTAGAAAGGAGAATCTGTAAGATGGTATAAAGATGTTTCCAATGTTCCTTCTCTCCTTAAGGAAATTTTAGTAAAGACCTATTTAAGTCTCTAGAATGCTCTCTGTTTTGGATTTTATTTAGTCCCCAGTAGTGTGCCTCCTTTTCCCTACAGAAGAGCCACCTGGAACAGCTCATTCAGATTTACCTGGAAATAAGGTCTCCCAGGCTTTTTGGAGGAGTGTGTATTATAGGAATTAACTTGAGACAAAGAGATAACTGTTTCTCTGGATTTGTAGGCTCAGATTAGAGAAGAAAAATGGGGGGGGGGGCCTTTTTCCTCTATGTTACAGAGAGTAGAGATTTTGAAAGGGCCAAGATAATGATTCTATATCACTTACTGAAAGTGAAAGTAGGGATGTGGACCAGAAACCTTAGAATTCTGAAGTTTACTAAAGAAATGTGAAAACTGATCTTTTGAGAATCTACAGACTAGAGTGTGCATTGAAGAAGAAGGAAGAACCTAAATGTGGGCTAAATCTCCATGATTCTTCCTCCTCCTTAACATTCCTCTCACTGACTTCTCTATCAACCCAGGAAACAGATTTATCACCTTACTCCTAAACTGCTGTGGTAGAGAGAATTATCAAGGCTTTGTAAAGAGTATTTAACAAAATAAGTGTAACTAGTGTGATAGGGCAGGGAAAG
Source organism: Thryonomys swinderianus (assembly GCA_004025085.1). Lineage (NCBI taxonomy): Eukaryota > Metazoa > Chordata > Mammalia > Rodentia > Thryonomyidae > Thryonomys > Thryonomys swinderianus. The sequence continues at coordinate 19,918 of PVIC010020587.1, forward strand.
TCCATCCCTTCTGCAGAATTCAGCACCAACTTTGCATATGAAAAAAATCTCATCAGAACAGTATGTTAGATTTTAAAAATATTTTCCAAGAAAATATTTTAGAAGAACCATCGCAATCTTCCATATGTGCATGTGCATATGAACAAATACATACACACTTAATGCTCAAATTAAAAGTGCATACACACCTTTTCAATTAAAAAGCACTCAAAAAGCAAACTGATCGTGAGATGTTCCTATTTAAAGAGGGAAAGAAAGATCCATGGATATTTGAAAAGAGCCTGGAACTTGTAGGGAGAGACATTAAAGAAAACTATGTTGCAATGTTAAGAGAACTGTGGAATTAATGCTATTTTTAAAAATAATTGCATTAAATATCTTTCTAATGAGAATTAGTGCATTTCATTGACTTAGGTGATTATAAAGGTAATTTCTTTTCTCAGGAATTTTAATTGGATGGCTACAGCCAGATGCACATGAAGAGTCATTCCTGGTGCTAGAATTGTAATTTGCACATTCAGTCCAACAATGGGATTCAATTCATGATTTTGGTAAATCCTACAACTCAAGAGTTCCACTTAGCTACTCCAAACATAAAATCATCCCCAAATGTTTGCATGATCAATATTATGAAATAGTAAATATTCAGAGGGAAATGGAGTTTAGGGGTAAATAATGAGGGGAAAGAACAAAAATTGATGGTTAAAAAAAAGGAAACAAAGCTTGTGTATATAGGGGTGGGGGTTGTAGGCTGGGTAGGGAAAGGGGAAAAATGAGAAATAAATTATGTCATATACTGATAGAAATTCTCAGTGTGGAGTAATTGTGATGTGTATATATAATGTACCAATAAATTAAATTAGACTTTAAAAATCATCCTCAAATGTTTCCTTGGTTTTTACTTTCTCCTTCAAGCTTTTTTATTCTTGGTGAAACCTCATCACATGTTAGGCTATTTATGTATTTCCATTCCCCCTCACCTTTACCTATCAAAATATTTCATGGTTTTCTTTTCTGGTTCAACAATTACACAAAATAAAATTATTCAGTTTACACCTGTTCCTCAGACAAAGGATTACTATCTAGAATATATAAAGAACTTTAAAAAATCAGCCCTCCAAAGTTTCAAGACCCAATTCAAAAGTGGGCATCTGATATGAATAGACATTTTTCAAATTAAGAAATAAAAGAATCAAAAAACATATGTTCAACATCACTTGTCATCTGAGAGATGCAGATAAAAACAGAACTTAGATTCCATCTCACTCCAGAAAGAATGACTGATATCAAGAAATCAACCAAAGCACAAGGCAGGAGGAGATGAAGGACCTGAAGCTGCCATGCTTTCAGTTTCAGAACTGAAATGATCTTGACACTTGACACAGAAGAAACAAGCTCATCTGTACCTGATGCCTTTCTTCTCCACAGAAGTGACCTGTCTGGAAACTTTCCAGGACAGGCACATTTAGTGTCATCACTAACCTGCCTAACAAACAGGAGCTTGCATGTCTTTGGGTAAGTTTATGTGTTATTAAATACTATGATAATAATAATAATAATAATAATAATAATAATAATAATAATAATAAAAGAAATCAACCAATAACAAATGCTGGCGAGGTTGTGGGAAGAAAGAAATCCTCTTCCACTATTAGTAGGGATGTAGATTAGTACAAACACTGTGGAAGTAAGTGTGGAGATTCCTCAAAAAACTAGGATTAAGGTCTCACTTGACCCTGCTATTTCCCTGCTGGGTATATTCATGAAAGAATTAAAAACATCATACCACACTCACATAAGTATATCCATATTTATAGCAGCTAACTCTTGGAAACAGTCCAAACACCCTTCAACTGGAGACTAAAGAAAATGTGGTTTTAAAGAAAATAAAATGGAGTATTACTCAGCCATAAGGAATGATAAATTAGAGACACTGATAGCTAAATGGACACACATTAAGGCAATAATCATAAGTGAAATAAATAGGACATACTATGTATAAATACCATTTTCTAGTGTGAAAAACTGTAGGTGTAAATGAGGTTCAAAAGGTACAATAGGGATTGTGGAATAGGAAGAAAATGTTCAAATGGAAACAGTAACTGGTTGGGGTCAGGGGAAAGAAAAAAATTTGATGGTAAAAAGGAAAAATCAGAAACAAAGCTTATGTATATGAGAGAAATGGAGTTGTAGAAAGGGCAGAGGAATGGGAAAAAAATAAGAATCAAAATATATCATGTATAGGTACAAATTCCCAGTGAGGAATATGATCATCATGTTTTCCTAAAATGTACCAGCAAACTCAATTTATTAAAAAAGAAAAAGAGGAACTATTCAACATGGAGGCAGAGGTCGATAAACTGGAATTGATGAAAAATCCAGTTACACTCCTAAAGGAATTGTCAGCACTAAAGTCTTGATACCAAACTTTGTATGCACGTTTTAAACCTATTGCTGTTGAGCAGAAAGAGACTAAGAGCTGCATTTATATTACTTTGAATAAGACTATGGCCATGATACAGGAACTGCAAAAGCATACAGATGTGGAGCTGTCGCCCCTGACTGAAGAAGAAAAAACTGCAACAGAGCAGTTAAAATCTCACATGGCACACTTATGAAGAAATGGAATTGCAAAAGGGGAACTCTAATGATGAAGAGATTAAATCCAAGAAGATGTCTTGTTAACAGTTTATGAATAGAGATTGGGGCTGGTAAAGGAGGAGGAAAAGGGGAGGAGGCTGAGCTTGAGTAACAGGGTCTTGATGCCTTTCATAAGATGAAGAATAAGAAGGGCAGTATTATATTAATATAATTCAGCCAAAGGATGGAGTGAAAAAAGATTTACATATCTACATATATATTTAGTTTTGTAATTTTAGGTAAGGAAGTCCCTTAATACTAATTTGATCCTGTTTTCTTTTTGTATTTTTGGGATAATAGATGTTTTTGTGTATCATAAAAGAATGTACATTTTAGTCTGTCATGGTGTGAATGAATGTGTGTTAGAAAATAAAGTAGACTGAAAGCAAAAAAAAAAAAAGAAAAAAAAGAAAAAGAGGCAGAAAAAACAAAGGATAATAATTATCATCTGATTCTTATTTTCATTATGTAGACAAGAAAATCTAGACCAAAAACATTCCTTCCCCCAGAACCATGCAGGGTGCTAAAGGCACGAGTGGAAAAATCTCTAGAACCCAGACCCTTCTCCCACAGGTCTGTACTGTGCCTCCTGTTCTTCAAATAAACTTTCATGGAGGAACTTTCTTGTCTTCTAATTTTCTCTCTTGGGAGCCTTTGCCAGCTCATTATGGCTCTCCTATGACATGGAGGTCAATATTACATACACATAATATGTTTATATAAGTCTAATCTCACATGCATTGATTTGTTTTATGAACACATTTGTGGCCTTTTGGCTTCATTTGCACCTATGGCATTTGTCTCTCTTTAAGGAGGCTGGCCCAGTTGCTTTCCCACTACAAGAAAGCTTAAAACAGGAGAAAGTAATTCAATAAAAAAATCATAAGAAGAAAATTTTTAAAAATGCAAACACAACAGAAAATTACAAAAGTTCTGGGGCTGAGGATGCAGTTCACTGTTGGAGCTGAGCATGTGCAATGCCCTGGGTTCCATCCCAACACTGGAGGTAAAAAACTCACGATCACAGCTCCTTACCCACCAGTATAATCATGATTGCATATTCCCTCCAGGCTTTCTTTGTGCTTTCTCTCCCTCTCCCTCTCCCTCTCCCTCTCCCTCTCCCTCTCTCTCTCTCTCTGATTGTTCCTTAAACATTTCCTTTAATTGTTGACTTTCCTTAATTTAACTTAGACCCAGTGTTGAAATAAACTGTCTATAAACTGTCCTATCCTTCCTTGGAATCAATAAAAGAACATCCTGAAAACACTGATACATCTAGTGCATCACCCAACACATAATAGGACTTGGAAATAATTTTTTGGCCACTGTATGGTTGAAGAGTTGTTACAGAGACAGTTATACTTGTCTGTTTAACATCCATGATTCTCTTTACCTTTCTAACAGAACTATAATTTTCTTTTTTTTGAGTCAGGGTCTCGCGTTGTAGTTCAGGCTGGCCCTGAGCTCACTATGTAGCCCAGGCAAGCCTCGAACTCAGCAATCCTCCTGCCTCCGCCTCCCGAGTGCTGGGATTACAGGCGTGAGCCACCACATCTGGCACTGTGGTAGGTGGTATTGATTTCTGATGGGCATGAGTCTCCACGCCCAGCATTGTATGTGGTTACCAGGGATCGAACTCAGGACCTTGCACTTGCAAGGCAGGCGCCGGAACCACTGAGCTAACCCTCTGGCCAAGAACTATAATTTTTAAGGCAATTCAGGGACAAGCATTTTCCAGTTGAATGTACTAAAGGGTATTGGCCTTCCTGGGGAAGCTGCCCCTGCTTCTAGATTTTATGTACTCTTTATTTTATCCTTATCATTATTACTCTGTGCACTTGGTAGGGTTCTTTCTGATCAACTTTGTAACCACTTAACAGAATATTTACATATTTATTTGTAGGATATTCTCTATGATCTTCTTAAGGTAATTTTTATCTAAAATTTTCAGATTTTCTTTCTCTCTTCCTAATAGTTCCTCAAACTGAGTAACTTTTTCTTCCATATAGTAGTTTCAGCAAAGGATAATCATGTATTACTAGAACCAGCCTAAAATATGTCCACAGGTACATAAAGGATCTACCTTGTCTGCCGATATTTAATGAATAGGTTATAGGCTTCAAGCCAATAAAATATTCTTGATTGAATATTTGACTTGTGAATAAAAATAATCTAAATTATTGAATGATCATATTGATTTTAGAGAATTTTAGCTGAATTTTAGTAGTAAGTAAAATTCTTCCCCAGGTTATCACTCAGCAATAGTATATTAGTTTGTATAATTTCATCAAATATTTCCTCAGATTCTAGTAGTTATCTTTAACTCCAACCCATAAAAAGGCAATATTCTTGGTCTAGAGTCTCCAGTAATAGCCACGCATAGGACTACTGACTAATGTGATTTCATTTGGATTGCATGTGCTCCCATCATCAGAGAGCCTGGCCGAGACAGAGAAACCTGAAGGAGATGCCATGTTCGTCCCTGAGAGGAATGAGTTGGAGGAACAGGGCAGTCTGCATACAAGGGTCTCAGGCTCAGCTCTCAGGGATTCACTGCTATTCTCTTGAATCAAGAACTGGTACAAAAGATATTTGAAATGTATTCTATGCTAATTGGAGCAGGTGTAAGACTTGGGACCCTCAATGGGGTTCTCAGTCTTTGGGAACTGCTCAGAAAATCCAATCAAGAGATTAAATCATTTTTCCCCTAGGGATTCTCACTTACCTTTTCCTTTATTGCACAAAGCAGTTTTATATTTACCCACCTCAGTCTCTACCTTGAGATTTTATCCCTATCACCTTTGAGGACTGGGCAGACAAAGGGCATTTTGTCTACCGGACTTCTTTCTCAGATCATGAGAAATAACAAGACAATACTTTCCCTCACACATAATAGAAGATAAAATAACAAGGGCCAGGGATTTAGCTCAGTGGTTCTGGTGCCTGCCTCACAAGTGCAGGGTCATGAGTTTGATCCCTAATGTCAAAAAAATTAAAAATAAAAATTGTAGGATACCTCCAAATTAGTTAAAGAGGTAGAAAAATTGGTGATTTTTTCTTCTATCTTCAGCCTTCCCATATTTTATTTGATTATAATACATATTAATGAGTACAAACATTTCCTGAGCACGGTCTCTCACCCAGACACTATGCTAAGCACATTACATATTTTATGTCTCCTAATCTTCTTTAAAAATCTATGAACCTACATATGAGAAAACCAAAGGAACAAATTTATCAATGTGTTGCCTGCATACACACTCAGGTCTGTCTGACATTAACATCAGGAGTCTTAGTACTATATTTTATTTATTTATGTATTTATGTATGTATTTATTTATTTATTGGCAGTACCAGGGATTGAATTCAGGTCCTTGTGCTGGCTAGGTGAGTGTGGGACAACTGATCTAAATCCCTGGGCCCACACTTAATTTTATAATTAAAAAAATTTAAAAATTATAAAATGTTGAAACTATAAGGCTAGTTCTATCACCTCAAGCAAGTGATATTAACTTCTTTATGTCATATTTTTCCTCATCTATAAAAATAGAGATAATAATAGCACCTACCCTTGCTGCATTTGGGAGGATTGAATACATTATAGTAGGTAAAATACTTAATAGAGTTCTGGCAAATAAAAGGTGCTAAGAACGTATTTGCTATCATGATTGTTATTGTTGTTGTGTTATTCCAAAATACTTGAGGTTTGTCTTTTCCTGTGATACTGTGAAATATATTTTATCTTTTTTTCCCATTTCCTGGCACAATCTCCCTAAAGCACTTGTTATCAGCAGAAGGACAAGTGCCTTTCTGCATGCCAAGGAGGTCACGGAGGATCAGGGAAGGTGCTGGACAGCCATGGATGAAGCTGGTTGCCAGGGAAACAAACTGTGCAATTACAGTGGAAACTTTCAGTTTACCTCCCAGACTTCTGCAGAGGGAAGAGGGACTGAAGGTTGAGTGGATCACCAATCAACAGCGAATAAATAATGAAACACCCGTAAAAAAGCCAAAGGACCAAGCTCAAGGGACTTCTAAAGAAAGTTTTTGGAGGGCAGTGTGCCTGAAGAGGGCAAGGAAGCCCCATTACTGTCCCCCATAACTTGCTGTTATAGTTCATATCTAAAATATCCTCCAAAACTCTCATGTGTCTGGAAGATGACTGGATCATAGGGAAATTACACCAATCGATGGATTCCTCCATTGATGAGTTCATGTGCTGCAGGAGGTGGGGCTTGGTTGGAGGTGATCACTGCAGGCATAACCTGGAAGGCTGTGTTCTTGTCCCTGCCTTCTCCCTTCTCTCTCTCCTTCTTGGCCACCATACTTGAGCACCTTTTCCTCCACTGTATCCTCTGCCCTCTGGTTTCTGTCTTTGAACCAGCTGACCATGGACTAAAGTCTTGAACCAAAACAAATCTCTCCTTCTTTAACTTGTGGGTGTTGGGTACTGTGTCTCAGTGATGAGGAAATTGACTATTACATTATGGGTGTCTTCAACTGGGTGTTATCTGTATCCTTTATAAAATACTTTATGATAAATGAATAAATGTGCTTCCTTGTTTTCTGTAACCTGTTCTAGCAAATTAATTTCAACCATAGGAAATCCAATTTGTACCCAGGGGATCAGAAGCACAAGTGTTTCCAGGTGGTCCTCAGAAAGTTATAGGCTATGAATCCTCAGACCTAGTCATTCAGACAATGTTTAGGTGGCATCCAACTGGAGGCACAGGGCTGTGAAATGTCAGGTAAAATAAGGGCAGTGAATACAGTCAGGGCAAAACAGAGACAGGACCGGTTCACTTGGTGCAGGGAATATAAATCAAACCAATAAGGTTTCTTCCTACATTGCCACCTTTCAGTGGTACAGTCCCCTCTCCAAAGGCAGCCATAGCTGTAGTAGTTCTAGCTGCTGAGTGTCTCTGTCTCTGCCTCTCTCTGTCTCTCTGTCTCTGTCTCTGTCTCTGTCTCTGTCTCTCTCTCTCTCTCTCTCTCTCTCTCTCTCCCTTAGCCTTTAAAAGCTCTTACTCCACTGAATGCTGCCTTCTGCTTTTTGCTCTTTACATTTTGAGAGAGCAAAATGTGACAAGATTCTTCTGCCTGTCACACAAGAACTTTCAAATATTTGCAGATAATTTGGTGGTCTTTTGGCTATTTTTCCCCTTCTCCAAGCTAAATGAGACTATTTCTATCTCTTTTCTTTTAAGACTTTTGAGACATGGTCTCTCTTTATAGTTCAAGCTGGCCCTAAACTCACTATGTAACCCAGACTGGCCTTGAACTCACAGCAATCCTCCTGCCTCTGCCTCCCAAGTGCTGGGATTACAGGTGTGAGCCACCATGCCTGGCACGTGGTACCAGGGATCAAACTCAGCACCTTGCACTTACCAGGCAGACCCTAGAATGAGCTAAATCCCCGGCTTTTATTCTTGATTTCCTTCACCATCCCATTAATTAATCTTACTCTAGGTGGTCAATATCCCCCAAGAATTGTGGTAACACCACAAAACCCAGTACTCAAGTGTGGTCAGACCACAGTCCATTGCAGCAGCAGGGGGCTGGCTGCAACACTCACCTCACTTCCCTTCATGCCATCAATGATCTGAACTGCTTTTCTCAATAGGCACATCGTAATGTTGGCACATATTCAACTTGTGGATAATTAAATTCCCCAGGGCTGTTCATATGAATAAACTGTCCATGTAATTGCCTCTATCCTGAACTTACATTACTATTTTTCTTTTTACCTAAATATAGAATTCTGCAATTATTTTTGATATATTTCATCTTATTGAGTTAGACAAGACACTTCAGACTGTCTAGACAATTTTGAATTCCGATTTAGCTCTCTGACTTTACTTTCCAGCTTCATGTCACTTGTAGGTTTACAAAGAATGCCATTTAACTTATTGACGCACTGCAAAAGTGAAGCAAACTTTTTTGACGTTATTGAAAGTGTAGGCTCGGGTACATGATGCAAAATTTCTAAATTAGCTAGAGCAATTTATAGACAGCATTTTTCAGTGCTTTCCAGCCCACCTGCATGACATGTAATACAAAGCACACAAAGAAGAAAAAGAAGCCTATTTAATGCTGGTAATGAGCAAGAAAAAAACAGACATAAGTAGTGACACAACCACGGCTCCTTCTTCATTCTATCCCTGCTCCTTGGCTAGTGATTTGGTCCAGCTATTATCCTTTCAAGATGAATGCTGTTGATGGTGTTTATTGGTCCTCCTAGATCCTGACTCCGCTTAGCCAGTTAATTTCCCTGTTCAGGGAGATCAGAGGCATTCAGTTGGTATCAGAGCACCATTTGAGCAGGACGAATATCAAATGCAGTAGCCCCAGTTGGTACAAGATACAGCCCTTAAATAGTTTTTTTTAATCCCCTTCTCCAAGCTAAATGAGACCATTTCTCATGGTCAGCAACTATCCGTTCTTTCTTCCCTTCCTATCTATACAATCAGTACCAGCTAGAGAAGGAGTTCTTCCCTACATTGACATCTATCTTTAGACTCAATTATAGGAAATAAGCCTACTACATTGACATCTATCTTTAGACTCAGTTATAGGAAATAAGCCTAATTTTTACATCCTTAATCTTTAGAAAACAGCTTGCCTCCTGGTAATACAAAAGAATAGAAACAGCCAGCACTACAGAGGCTGAGGCAGGAGGACCGCTATGAGTTTGAGGCCAGCCTGGGCTATAAAGTGAGTTCAAGCCCCACCTGAAATACATAAGAACCTATCACACAAAAAAGAAGAAAGAAAAAGGGCCGGAGGGTTAGCTCAGTGGTTTGGGTGCCTGCCTCGCAAGCGCAAGGTCCTGAGTTCGATCCCCGG
>PVIC010020588.1:0-29391 GCA_004025085.1 Thryonomys swinderianus
TGGTGACTCACGCCCACCAGCAATCAATACCACACACCACAGTGCTGGGCGTGGTGGCTTAAACCTGCAATCCCAGCACTCAGGAGGCAGAGACAGGAGGATTGCTGAGTTCAAGGCTTGCCTGGGCACCATAGTGAGCTTAGGGCCAGCCTGAACTACAAAGCGAGACCCTGTCTCAAAAAGGAAAATAAATAAATAAATAAATAAATAAATAAATAAATAAATAAATAAATAAATAAATAAATAAATAAATATAAAATTAGAGATGAAAAATTTAAAATTACAACAGACATTACACTGAAATCCAGAGAATTATAATAAGCAGTTTGCAGGCATCAACCTAAAAATATCACAAACAACAAAAAATAGAAATGGAAAAACACCCAAGTAACACCCAAACCCCAAATTCCAGATCTACAAAGGGAAAGTTAGGGGCCAATGAGATGGACCAACCTCAGAATCAACCACATGAACTCCCTGAACTGGCAAAGAAAAAGGATCTATATCATAGCTTTTATCTGGTATGAAAAACTGAAGATGTAAATGAGTTCTAGAATGTATGGTAGATATTGTGAAATAGAAAATAGTCAAAGGGAAATGGGTTGGAGGGGTAAGTAACAAGGGGAAAGAAAAATGTGATGGTAAAAAAGAGAAACAAAGCTTATGTATATAGGGGTGAGCATTGTGGGGTGGGTAGGGGAATAGGAAAAATGAGAATTAAATCATGCCATATACTGGTACAAATTCTAAATATTGAGTGTGATCATGATGTGTGTATATAATGTACCAATAAAGATTCAAAAAATAATCTGTCAGATAACAACAGAGATGATGACAATGGTGAAAGACACAGATAAAAGCATAGATCTGAGGAACATGATGGAATCTCAGCATAGAAAACAAATGGAATCCAATAAACAGAAATTCGGAAGGAAACTCAAGAGATTATAAACTTCATCGGTAGGGCCAGAGATTTAGTTCAGTGGTTCCGGTGCCTGCTTCACAAGCGCGAGGTCCTGAGTTCGATCCCTGGTAACCACATACAACAATGCTGGGCATGGTGACTCACATCCACCAGCAATTAGTACCACATACCACAGTGCCGGGCCTGGTGGCTCATGCCTGTAATCCCAGCACTCGGGAGGCAAAGGCAGGAAGATTGCTGAGTTCGAGGCTTGCCTGGGCTACATAGTGAGCTCAGGGCCAGCCTGAACTACAAAGTGAGACCCTGTCTCAAAACAAAAACAAAAACAAAACAAAGAAAAACACTTCATTGGGCTTGGGGGTTTAGTTCAGTGGTCACAGTGTCTGCTTAGCGAAGTGTAAGGTTTTGAGTTTGATCCCCAGTACCACACATCACAATAATGGGTGTAGTGGCTTATCCATGTAATCCCAGTACTCGGGAGGGAGGCAAAGGCAGGAGGTTTGCCTCAGGTTCCAGGCTAACCTGAGCTACATAGTAAGTTCAGAGCCAGCCTGAACTACAAAATGAGACCCTATCTCAAAAAAATAATCAAAAAATGAAAAACAGCCTGGCGTGGTGGCTCACGCCTGTAATCCCAGCACTCGGGAGGCAAAGGCAGGCGGATTGCTGAGTTCGAGGCTTGCGTGGGCTGCATAGTGAGCTCAGAGCCAGCCTGAACTACAAAGCGAGACCCTGTCTCAAGAAAAAAAGAAAAACAAAACAAAACTCCACTGAAAGCTTACAGAGTAAATCTAGTGAATCCAAAGGCAGAATTTCAGACGTAAGAAGACAGGATTGCAGTTAGTGATCAGGAGAGGAAAAATTTCTTTAAAAATAGTAATGGGACATGACAAGTAAACTTAGGAGCTGTTAGATGATGCAAAGAGGACCATAACGCTGATCAGAGCCAGTGAAGAAATATGACATAGTGCAAATGACATTAAAAACTGTTCCCAGATAGAATGGCAGAAAACATCCCAAGCGGGAGAAAACAATATTACATACTGATGAGTGAAGCATACAAGATTCCAACCAAACATGATCAAAAATATTCCACACCTAGAACTCAAAGTCTCACTTGACCTTGCTATTTTCCTGCTAGGTATATACACAAAAGAGTAAAGTTAGTGAATTAAAAGAATCATACAACAACATATGTGCACCCATGGTTATAGCAGTTCAGTGGAAACAGCCCAAATGCCCATCAACAGGAGACTAGATGAAGATGTGATTTTTTAAATAAAATTGAATATTACTCAGCCATTAAGAACAATAAATTTGAGTCTCACAGTCAAATGGATGTACCCTGAGGACATACTCATAAGTGAAATAAATAGGACACAGATATGTAAATATCATATCATTTCTCTGGTATGATAAACTAAAGGTGTAAATAAGTTCCAAAATGTATGATAAATATTGCAAAATACGAAGAAAATGGTCAAAGGGAAAGGGAGCAGGGGAAAGTAAGAAGGGGAAGAAAAAATTTAATAGTGAAAAAGCAAACAAAGTTTATGTATGTAGGGGGTCGGGGTTGTAGGGAGGGCAGGGGAAAGGGGGAAATGAGAGTCAGCATGTGTCATGTACTGCTACAAACTCTGAATGTTGAATGTGATCATAATGTGTATATAAAATGTGCCAATAAAATCAATTTTTAAAATATTCTTTCTCTTAAAATGAAACAAAAATTCCACAAGCAGTAAGAGAAAAGAAACAAATGACAAAGAAAGTAAAGCCCATCAGAATTACAGCAGACTTTTCAACACAAACACTCAAGTCAAGGAGAGCCTGGAGTGAAGTATTTAAAAAATCTAAAAGAAGGGCCGGAGATATAGCTCAGTGGTTCCGGTGCCTGCCTAGCAAACGCAAGGCCCCTGGTTTGATGCCCTGTAACCACATACAACAATCCTGGGCATAGTGACTCACGCCCACCAGCAATCAGTACCACATACTACAATGCTGGGTGTGGTGCTTTGTGCCTGTAATCCCAGCACTTGGGAGACAGAGGCAGGAGGGTTGCTGGGTTTGAGGTTTGCCTGAGCTACATAGTGAGCTCAGGGCCAACCTGAGCTACAAACCAAGACCCTGTCTCAAAAAAAAAATCTAAATGAAAGCAACCTCCAACCTAGATTGAACTATCTTCCATAATTATCCTTCAAAACTGATGGGAAAATAATATACCTCTCAAAAAGGAAAACCTGAGCAACTTCCTAAATACTAAACCTGTACTACACAAAATTCTAAACAATACACTAGAAAAAGACAGTGAGGGCCACAGCTCCCTATTAGGCCTAGCAGAATGAAGGCATTAGGCAAGACAAGAAATTAAATGGCAAGGAAACAAAATTTTTTTTAAAAATTGTAATAAAAGAGCCAATGACAATAAAGTATGGAAAATATAAATCAACATATATCAGTTATTACAATTAGTGTTAATGGCCACAATTCACCAATCAAAAGAAAAAAACTGGCAGAATGGATCAAGAATTAAGATCCAACAACATGCTATATTCAGGAACACACTTAATTCAAAACGAAATCCATAAAGTGAAAGTGAAAGGGTGAAAAATGATTCTGCATGTAACAGGAAACTACACAAAAGCAAGGGTGGGTATCTTATGTGCAGACTAAGGATATTTCAAATCAAAACTAATTAAGAGAGCCAAAGAAAGTCACTATGTCCTCATACAGAAAATATTCCATGAGGAAGAGATGACAATTATAAATATATAGGCACTGAATGCTACCACACCAAGCTAAAGGAAAAAAATAATGGAAAGGAAAAGCCAAATAAGCACAAATACATTAATAGTGGGGAATGTCCTCATGCCACTGGCAGAAATAAGCAGATAACTAGACAAAAAAAAAAAAACAGTAAACTGAACCAAACTTTTGAACAAATAGACTTAGTAGATGTTTGCAAAGTATTCCACCAGAAAAAAACAAAAACAAATACATACTCTCTACTGTACATGAGTCATTTTCCAAAATAGAGCACATATTAGTTCATAGAACATGTTTAAATAAATGCAAAGGAACTGAAGTTACCCCCTCTATACTGTCAGGTCATACTGTCTTGAAATTGGAAATCAATAGCAAAAGAAATTCCAAGAACTTCACAAACACATGGAAATAAAATAGCACTGTCCTGAACAACAAAAGGACAATGAAAGAAATTAGACAATTTCTACAATTAAATGATAATGCCAATACATATACAGCAATCTATGGGACACAGTGAAAGCAGTGTTATGAGGAAAATTCATACCAGTGAATGCTCATATTATGAAAATAGAGCAAGCTCAAATAAACAAAGTTATGCTCAATCTCAAGCTCCTAGTAAAAGAAGAGCAAGACAAAACCAAAGCTAGTACAAGGGATGAATTTATAAGGATCAGAACAGAAATTAATGCAATGGAGACTAAGAGAATGATAAAAAATCAATGAATCAGAGTTGGTTCTTAGAAAGAATCAACAAAATTGACAAACCCTTAGCCAACCTTATAAAAAAAAAAAAGGTAAAGGCTCCAATCCATGAAATTAGGATAAAACCACAACAGATCCAGCAGAGTTCCAGAGGATTGTCAACACCTATTTTGAGAACCTGTACTCCAATAAGATGGAAAACACAGAAGAAATGGATAGATTCCTAGACATATATGAATTTCCAAAGGTGAACGAAGAAGATATGCTAAACACCTCAGTATCAATCAGTAAAACGGAAAATGTAGTTTAAAATAAAAACCTACCCGTGAAGAAAAGTCCTGGTCTTGATGACTTCACTGCCAAATTCTACAAGAAATTTAGGGAAGAGCTAATGCCGCCGCTTCTCAAAACTCTGTAATGAAATTGAAACGGATACAAGGCTCTCAAATTCATTCCTCAGTGCAGCTAGTAACTTGATTCCAAAAGTAGAGAATAACCCAATTAAGCAAAACAACTACAGGTCAATACAGGTGTAAAAATTCTCAGTAAGATACTGGGAAACAGAATACAGAGAATCATCAAGAAGATCATACACCCTGGCCTTATCTGACGGATGCAAGGATGGTTCAACATACATAAATCAGTAAATGTAATGGACTACATTAACAGAATCAAGGATGAAAACCATATGATCATTTAAGCCACCTCATCTTTGACAAAGGAGCCAAACACCCTCAATGCAGGAAAGATAGCCTCTTTAATAAATGGCGTTGGAAAAACTGGGTTTCAACCTTCCAAACAGTAAAACTAGACCTATATCTTTCACTACGCACTAAACTAAAATTTAAGTGGATTAAAGACCTAAACATTAAAACAGAAACACCAAACTTCCTGCAAGATAGGTTAGGTAGAAGTCTTGAAGATATTGGTGTAAGAAAAGATGTTATGAACAAACCTCAGTGGCACTGAAACTAGCAGAAAGAATCAACAACTGGGATCTCATCTTATTAAAAAGCTTCTGCACAGCAAAAATAACCAACAGAATATAAAGACACCATATAATGTGGAAAAAAATTCCACCAGCAATTTCTCAGACAAAGGGCTATTATCCACAATTTATAAAGGAGTTAAAAATCCTGCCCCTAAAATTTAAAGACCCAATTCAAAATTAGGCATCTGGAATTGACAGATATTTTTCAGATGAAAAAGAAGAAGCAGCAAATATGTAGAAAAAAATGTTCAACATCACTGGTCATTTGAGAAATACAAATGAAAATGACACTGAGATTCCACATCTCCAGAAAGAATGGCTGCTTAAAGAAATCAACTAAAAACAAATGCTTGCAGGGCTGTGAAGTAAAGGAGCTCCTCTACATGTTGCTGGGAGTGTAGACTGGTACCTCCACTTTAGAAATTAGTGTCTAAGGTTTTTAAAATCTAGGAGTACGGGTCCCATTCACCCTATTTCCCTTTGGCGTATATTCCCAAAAGAATTAAAAGCATCCTACCATAACAACACATGGGCACCCATGTTTATAGCTGCACAGTTTGTAATAGATAAATCTTTGAAATAGCCCAAAAGCCCATCAAATGATGAGTGGATAAAGCTGTGTTCTTAAAACACAATGTAGTATTACCCAGCCATATAGAATGATAAACTGAGACATTTATAGCTAAGTGCATATACTGTGAGGAGACTATACTCATAAGTGGAATAAGGACACACATGTTTAAATAACCGTATCATTTCTCTAGTGTGAGAAACTGAAGGTATAAATGATGCCCCAAATGCATAATAGGTATTGTGAAATTGGAAGAAGATATTCAAAGGGGAAGGGGAGGGCAGTCAGGGGAAAGCAAACAAGGGAAATAAAATATTTCATGGTAGAAAGGAAAAAATGGAAATGAAAATTACGTATACTGGAGGTAAAGGGGTTGAAGAGAGGGCAGGGGATTGAGAATAAATAAGAATTAAGGTATAACATTTACAAGTACAAATTCTCAATAACCAATGTGATCATAATATGTACCTAAAATGTACCATTAAACTCAATAAAGAGAAAAAATTTGAGATCTCGGATCCTTTTTACTTTATATTGGTGTATGTTGAGGAATATGGGCCTACATTCAGTCTTCTACATGTTACATTAATTTTCCCAAATAACATTTGTTGAAGAGGCTATTTTCCCTCAGTGTGTTTTTCCCCTTTATCAAAGATCAATTGGCTGAACGTGCCTGTTTATGCATCTTCTGTTCTATGCCAGTGGTTCACATGTTTGATTTTATGCCAACATCCTGCTGTTTTTATCATTGTATCTCTGTAATATAACTTGAATTTTGGTATTCCAATGACTTGCACACTGAAAATGTTAACCAGAATTACTTTTCGCTATTCTGGGACTCTTCTGAACTCATTCAAATTTTAGTGCTATTTTTTCTTGTTCTGTAACAAATTCTGCTGTTATTTTGGTTGGGAGTGCACTAAATCTATGTGCTAGTTTTGGAACTGTAGCCAGTTTGACAGTATTCATTCTTTTCACTTTGAGTTTCACTGTTCCAACTCTTTTTTTCCTAGCTTGATTTCAGTGTCTAAAATTTCAAGTCCCACTTCTCGGCCTTTTGGCTGAGATCAAGTATAAAATTTCAAGTCCTATATTGAACAGAAAAACTTTCAACTTTTCCCCATTATAATATAATGTTGGCAGTAAATTTGTCATGAATAGCTTTGATCGGATCAAGATAAGCCTCCCCTAGGGGCTGGAGATTTGGCTCAGCGGTTCCAGCGCCTGCCTAGCAAGCGCAAGGCCCCTGGTTTGATCCCCGGTAACCACATACAACAATACTAGTCATGATGACTCACATCCACCAGCAATCAGTACCACATACCACAGTGCCGGGCATGGTGGCTCATGCCTGTAAACCCAGCACTTGGGAGGCAGAGGCAGGAGGATTGCTGAGTTTGAGGTTCGCCTGGGCTTAATAGTGAGTGAGCTCAGGGCCAGCCTGAACTACAGAGGGAGACCCTGTCTCCAAAAAAAAAAGGGTAAGTCTCCTCTCCCGTATAACTTTCTTCAGGGTTTTTACCATATCTGAATTATAGATGTTGTCAAATGCTTTTTATGATTCTACGAAATGCTTTTGTCCTTTCTTCTCTTTTGTGTTACATTTATTGATATTTGTATGTTGAACCATCCTTGTGTCACAGAAATAAAGTTTACTAGTTCATAACATATATACCCAGACCAATGCCATAGAAGTTTTCCCTGATGTACTCTTTCGGTAGTTCTCTAGTTTATGATTATTGTTGTTTTTCTGGTAACATGAGGCGCATCATTAGGTTGTTTACCTGAACTTGTTCTTTTTTGTTGCTAAATGTGAGCATTGATTGCATTTAGCTTCAATCTTAAGATTGTGTTCACTATGCTCCATTAGTTCTGGTGTGTTATTCTCACATTGCCATTTGATTCTGGAAATTGTTAAGTTTCTGACTTTGCCTGTGATGAATTGTCATTAACCTCAGGTGTGTAAATTTTCTGTGACTGATTTCATGTTTCAGTGCATAATAATCTGGTATTAAATATGCGTGTTTTAATTTTTTTATATTTATTTAAGCAAAGTTTGTAGACTAGTGTATGGTCTATTTTGGAAGAACTTCCGTGTGCTGACAAGAAGAATGTTTATTCTGTTGTACAGAGTTATAATGGTTAGTAGATATCTATTAAGTACATTTGTTCAGAGGTGTTCGTGTCATATTTCTTTGCTGACTTTTTTCTTTACTTGATCTCTTTGTGAAGCGAAGTGACTTGTGAAGTCATCTACTATGATGGTGTTCATATATATTTGATCTTTGTAGTTCCAAATTATTTTATGAAGATTTGTTGCAAATATATTTAGAAATGTCATCTCTTTCTGTTGGACTTTTCCTTTAACTAGTATGTAGTGATCTTCTTTATCTCTTCTGACAAATTTTAGATTAATGTTTATTTTTCCTGAGAGTAAAATTACCACCACTGCTTGTTTTGAGGATGTGTGAAATACTTTTTAAATCCTTTAATTTTTAGTCTATGAATTACTTTTTTTTTTTTTTTGAGACAGGGTCTCGCTTTGTAGTTCAGGCTGGCCCTGAGCTCACTATGTAGGCATGAGCCACCACGCCCGGCACTGTGGTATGTGGTATTGATGGCTGGTGGGCATGAGTCACCACACCCAACATTGTATGTGGTTACCGGGATCAAACTCAGGACCTTGCACTTGAGAGGCAGGCGCCAGAACCACTGAGCTAAATCTCCGGCCCATACTTGTTTTTTTGAGACAGGGTCTTGCTTTTGTAGTTCAGGCTGGCCCTGAGCTCACTAAGTAGCCCAGGCAAGCCTCAAACTCAGCAATCCTCCTGTGTCTGCCTCCTTAGTGCTGAGATTACAGGCAATGAGCCACCATGCCCAGCATTGTGATACGTGGTATTGGTTGCTGGTGGGTGTGAGTCACCACACCCAGCATTGTATGTGGTTACCAGGGATCGAACTCAGGACCTTACACTTGCGAGGCAGGCTCCGGACCCACTGAGCTAAATCTCCAGCCCCTATGAATTACTTCTTATTGTTGGATTCTGCTTTTTTATCTATCCCAGCAATCTGTCTTTTAACCAGGGAGTTGAGGCCATTAATACTGACAGTTATAAAGAATGTTGCTGATTTCTTTCCAGTATTAAATTCTTTTCTCTGTTAATGACTCCTTTGGTATTTTTGTTGCCTGTCTGTTTATGTGCTTCGCTGAATGTATTCATTCCATCTGGAGTTTTGGCTTGGGTTTGTCTTCTCTGTCTAATATATTCTTGAGTATTTTGTGACATATTGGTTGGGTTTTCATATCTCTTTTATTGTTCTTTTTCATGGAATGTCTTTATTGCTTTCCTACTTTTTAAAGAAAAATTTGTCAGATATGTTTGTTGAGGTTGGAATTTGTTTGCTTTTGGGGTTTGAAATAATTCACTTTAGGATCGCCTTGCTCTAAAATTTGTACGGTAAGTCTGCTGTAAACTAATATGTTTACTTTTATACATAAATTTTTGCTCTTCTATGATAGATTTTACATTTTATTTGTTGTTGAAAATCTGGAATTTTACTTATGTTTAATGGAAAGGTTTTTATTTTCCATCTTGGTTGGTGTTCTGCATGGGTTACTAGTTGTATGCTTAACTCTTTCCTCAAACTTGGTAATGTTTGTATTATGATATCTCTATAAAACTTTTATTTCATTGTGTGCTGTCTTGTAGTTTCCCTCTAACTCCATTTAGTCTTAGTTTGCTTTTCTTAGTGTCCACTATTAGACACTGAATGATTTTTTTCTTCTTTTCTTATTATTCTCAATGGCTCTCTGAGTAATTCATAATAACTTATCATTTTGTGCTGATATGTCGATATGTATGTTTTTGCATTAGTCATTTCTGCTATTTATGAAAATATGTAATATTTTATATTCAGTATTTCTCTCTGATACCTTTTCCTTAAGTCTATGTATTTGTAAATTGGTCACTGAAGTATTGAACCATTTTGGTGTGGTGTTTCCATTTTCTGTTTGTTTCTCCCATATCCACAGTGGTTATTTTGCGAGATAATTCTTTAATGAGTTAAAAATGCTCCACTACCTAGTATTTGCTTTTCTCTTCATTAACACCATCTAGATTTCACTGAGACAATTGTGAGGCCTTTGGAATCTTTTTTCCTTTTATCTATACTTATATCTATCTATGGGGGAGGTTATAATTAATATGGATATATATTTAGTTAAATTCTTCCTCCCAGCAATATGCTCATGATTTTATTTGTCCAGAAATTTTATTAAATCATTCTGTGATCTAACTTTAATGATTTGTACCCTATATGTTTGTCATGAGGATAAAATTACTATTTATTTCCATCGACAGAATGGATTATACATTACTTATCTGCATTTCACCTTCTGTTTACTCTTTCATCTTTTATCAATAAACTTTACAGTCTGTACAGATTTTCTATGAGCTAGTCTGCATCTTAGAAGAAGAAAGGAAAGCAAGCAATAGAGGAATGAGTGTAAGTGTGGAGGAGAGGTAGTAGAAATAAAAAATAGGGTAAAATTAAATCAGTGTGAGTTTCTGCAGGAAGTCTTTTACATTTGAAATAAAAACTTAATATTGAGGGTATTAAAAGGTTATTTGGAGAAGGAGGTGTAGTTTGAGATTAGGGACTGCTGAGAAGTTCTCAAAAAATGTTGATTTATTCGTGCAACTAAAATGGAGAAGATGCAACGGGCGAGGTAAGACCAGCAAGAGCAAAAGTAAAAGAACAGTTAGGACAAATATTGACATTAGAGAAGGAATGGAAATGTCTGAGGGAGAGTAGACTATAAGGAAAATAAAACTTGAAAGGAAGAATTTAAAATCAGGAACAAGTAAAATTAAGACAATAGCAAGGCTAGAGTCGAAGTAAAGCGATAAGAAAATAAGAAAAGGAAAACCATAAACAAATAATATGAAAATGCCCCATAAAAATAATAATACCATCCAGCATAGACCCAGGTCCAGAAGTTTAGTATGAGAACATCCATACAATTCCTCTGTGACTACTGTGTCAAGAAGTCTGAATGTCCTTATCTTTCAACCAGTCACATATTTGGATTGATCTACATATATTGTCTTATTAATCTTTCATTTCACTGTATAAACCCCTCTCTCATTTCAGAATACTTCAATTTACAGTGAATCTTTTCTAGGCATCTCTGTTGTAACTCTCTGTCTAGTCAGCCAACTTAACATATTTTAATTCTTTATTTTCCCTTTACCCTCCAGTCCTCCAATCTTTCTTTCTGTAGCCCTCCTCTCCATTCCCTCCTCACTTGGGAAATTTCCCTCCCTCCCTCTCTCAATCTCTCTCCTTCCATTGTCTCTTTGAATTTGTTTCCTAAATTATTTATACATTAGGTTTCCCACATAAGAAATTTTATATTTAAGCTATGTTGTTTGCGTTAGTATCATTTAGTATCATTACATTAAGATTCATTGATTTTTTATAAATTATATTTATCCCTCTTTATGTAAGAGTATACCTCATTATATGTAAGTGTTACATTTTCTTTATTTATTAATCTGTTAATAAATGTTTAGGTCACTTCTGGCATATGTCACTGTGGTCTGCTGGCTTTAACACATTTTAGAAAATATGTAGAAGAAGAATAGGTACATGACCAAATTCATTTTCATAAATTATGGCAATCTCCAAACTGACACTCACAGTTGTCATACTATATAAACTTCCACCAAAAATGTATAAAGGCAATGTTTTCCTTATGATCTCACTGGCATTTATTATTGTTTGGTATTTTTAAGGTAGTCATTATTTATTAAGATAGAATATCATTGTAGTTTGAATTTGTATTTCTCATGTCCAGAAATTTTGAACAATTTTGTATGTACTTATTGGATATTTATGCTTTATCTTTTGAGAAATATCAGTTTAATTCAGTCACCCTGTTTTGAGTATACCTCTCCTGATCTCTTTTTGTTAAAATTTGAATTTTTATTGGTACATTATACATACACATCACAAACATACTCAACATTGAGAGTTTGTACCAGTATATGACACGACTTAATTCTCATTTTTCCCCTTCCCCTACCCACCCTACAACACCCTGCCCCTATATACATAGGCTTTGTTTCCTTTTATTTTTAGTTGATTTTTATCTTTATTGGTACATTGCATAGACACATCATGACCACACTCAATATTGGGAATTTGTACTGGTATATGACATGATTTAATTCTCATTTTTTCCCATTCCTCTACCCACCCCCTAAATACATAAGCTTTGTTTCCCTTTTTTAAATTTACCATCACATTTTTTCTTTACTCCTCATTACTTATCTTCATATTATCTCCTGATTTCTTTGTATATTTTAGGTATTAGTGCTCTGTTAAAGTAGATTGCAAAAATTTCTTCCAATTTTTAGATTGTATCCACCCTACTCATAATTCCTTTGCTGTGCAGCTTTTTTTTTTTTTCTTTTTTTTGAGACAGGGTCTCACTTTGTAGTTCAGGCTGGCCCTGAGCTCACTGTGTAGCCCAGGCAAGCCTCAAACTCACAGCATTACTCCTGCCTCTGCCTCCGGAGTGCTGGGATTACAGGCATGAGCCACCACGCCCTGCATTGTGGTGTGTGGTACTGATTGTTGGTAGGTGTGAGTCACCACTCCCGGTTTTGTTGTATGTGGTTACCAGGGATCGAACTCAGGAACTTGTGCTTGCTAGGCAGGTGTCGGAACCACTGAGCTATATATCCAGTCCCATTTGTTGACTTTTAATACTAATGGGATGAGAAAGTCATTTCTTGTTCTTATACCATTTCTTGTTCCTATAGTTTACCTATTTTAAATGTCAGCAGAGGTGTTTCTATATTAATATCTCTATCTTTTATTCATTATGATTTTATTTTGTAGCACGGTGATATATATGGGCCTAGATTCAGTCTTCAGGGTAACTATTTTTTTTTCAGTGATAGTTTGTGAAAGAGGTTTTTTCCCAGCCTAAATTTTTGGTGTTTTTGTCAAAACTCAGATGGCTGACTGTGCTCGGGGGTGTTTCCTCATATTTTATTCTACTCAGCTTATCCACATTTCTGTTTTCTTGGCAATATCCATGCTAATTTTGTTACTGTAATTTTGCAGTTACTTGAAACCTGGAATTGTGATGCCTCCTCCATTGCTTTAATTGCCCAGGATTGCCTTTACAATTCTGGGACAATTTTAGTCCTATACAAATCCAGGCATAAATTTTCTGGTTATATGAGGAATGATATTGTTATTTTGATTAGCATAGTATTGAATGTATACAGAAGTTTTCATTCGGAAACAAAACCATTTTCACAATGTTGCACCTGCTAGTGTAGGAACAAAGTATAACATTTTAATTTTTCTGACACACTCGATTGTCTTTTTTTTTCCCTGAATATTGCAATTTTCATTATAGATGTGTTTCACCTCTTTGATTAATTCCTAAGCATAGTTAAATCTTGGCTTGCAAGCATAATTCATCCTAGAAACATGCTTGTAATCTGAAGCACTTACATGTCAAAGTGAAATCACCCACAAAAAATAATGAAAACTATCTAAAATGTGTAGCTACAACTCAAATCATGGAAATACATGCATACAATAAATACATGAAAAATATTCAACATTTTTGGCCATTTTAGAAATGCAAATTTTAAAAATATAATATTAAGTTTCCATCTTATTCTAGAAGAATGGCTACCATCAGGAAATCAACCAATAAAAAAAAATGCTGGTGAGGCTTTGGGGAAAAAAGGAACACTTTTTCATTGTTTGTGGGAGAGTAAACTGATACAACCATTATGGAAATAAGTACGGAGATTGCATATAAATTTCTCTTTTATGCAACATTCCCCTTTATGTGCTTCCACAAAGAGTTAAAAATATCATGCCACAGTAAGGTACGTGTGCCTATAACGTACAATTCATAATATATAAATGTTATAAGCAGCCTATATATGCATCAACAGATGAATGGATAAAGAAAATGAGTTGCCTATACACAATGGAATACTACTCTGTCATTAAATAGGTCACAGACCTGTAAATATCATATCTTTGGTATGAGAAACTGAAGATGTAAATGAGCTCTAGAATATATGGCAGATATTGTGAAATAGAAAATATTCAAAGGGAAATAGGATGTATGGGTAAGTAACAAGGGGAAGAAAAATACGATGGTAATTTAAAAAAGGAAACAAAGCTTACGTTTATGGGACGGGAGGTTGTAGGGTGGGTGGGAGAATGGGAAAAATGAGAATTAAATTGTGTCATATGCTGGTACAGATTCTCAATATTGTGTGTGATCACGATGTATATATAATGTACCAATAAAGATTCAAATTTAAAATAAAAAAGAAAATAAACTGAGACATCTGCAGCAAAATGGATGTACCTTGCAACTATAATACACTGATTTATACATCAAATTAGGTTGGAGATTCTTTTCCTTTAGGACTTGCAATACTTTAACTCCAGGCTCTCCTTGATTTGAGGATTTGTGTTGAAAAGTCTGCTATAATTCTTAGGGAGTTTCCTTTGTATGTAATTTGTTTCTTTTCTCTGACTGCTTTCAATATTTTGTTCTGTGGGAATTCTAGTATTTTGACTGTTATATGTCTAGGTATGGATTTTTTTTCTTGACCATGGTTAGTTGGAGTCCTATGCCTCACCTATCCGTATGTCAAGTATGTCAAATTCTTTTTTTTTTTTTTGAGACAGTGTCTCGCTCTGTAGTTCAGGCTGGCTCTGAGCTCACTATGTAGCCCAGGCAAGCTTCAAACTCAGCAATCCTCCTGTCTCTGCCTCCCGAGTTCTGGGATTACAGGCGTGAGCCACCACGCCCAGCACTGTGGCATGCGGTGTTGATTGTTGGTGGGCGTGAGTCTCCACATCCAGCATTGTATGTGGTTACCAGGATTGAACTCAGGACCTTGCGCTTGCGAGGCAGGTGCCGGAACCAGTGAGCTAACCCTCCGGCCCAAGTATGGCAAATTCTTTTCTCCTCCTTGGAAGTTTTCTGCCATTATATCTGTGAACAATTTACACTATCTTCTGTTTCTTTGTTGACTGATCAGTTTTGTTCTTTGCATCATCTAGCAGCTACTGGATTGATTTGTCATGGTCCCTTACTATTTTTAAGAAATCTTTGTTTTCCTGGTCACTAATTGCAGTTTTGACTTCTATGTCTGAGACTCTGTCCTTGCATTTGCTAGTTGCACTGTGTAAACTCTCATTGAAACTTTTAATCTCATGGATTTGCCTTTGAATCTATTTATTGTATTCCATTTATTTTCTTTGGATTTTATCATGTTCCTGAGGTCTTCTATTTTTTAATCTGTGTCTTTCACCATGGTTATTATCTGTTGTTACTGAGAGATTATTTCTGATTTCATTTTTGCCAGATTCTCTTTTATTGCCAGTTCAGGGAGTCCAGGTGTTTGAGTTTCATGTTGATCTATCTCACTGGTCCCTAAATTTCCCTTTGGTGCTCTGGAATTCTACGTTTGGGTCTTATATATGTATTTTCTTATTTTTACTTTTTAGTTGTTATTGATGTTTTTGTTTTACTTCCTGGGTTGCTGCCTGTAGAATGCTTCTTGAAAATCTCTATCTTGTTAATATCGAGTACCCTTAAGGAATTGCTACTTCTTGCTGGGCGTGGTGACACATGCCTGTCATCCCAGCACTCGGGAGGCAGAGACAGGAGGATTGCTGAGTTCGAGGCTTGCCTGGACTACATAGTGAGCTCAGGGCCAGCCTGAACTACAAAGCGAGACCCTGTCTCAAAAAAAAAAAAATCAGGAATTGCTACTTCCTTAGTTGTTCTTCTGGTATAATGGGTCCTTAGGCCTTGAGTCTGAAATGGCCCTTAGGCAATCTCAGTTCTAGAACACCAAGAAAGTCTCTTGAATAGAGCAATCATGTCACTGGCCACGGTAGCGTGGTGAGTCTTTATTGCAGAAACTTTCTTCACTCCTCCAGTAGCCTTCTATTTTGATGAAAGAGCTTCCATGAGGCTCTCTCTTTGCTGTATGCCTTGTTCTATTTTCAGGAGCTCAGCCTTAGTGCCACCAAGGGGCTGTGCTGCAAAGTTCTGAATGCCAGAGTAGCCTGCTGTGGCCTGAGGCAGCATTCCTGGGCCTTCTCCCTGTACAAGGTTCCCATGGGAAATCCTGGGCACACTCATGTGTGGGGGCTGGGGTAGAATTGCCTGGCCTCTGAAAATGTCATAGTTGAACTGCTGGGCCTATTCACTGTGCTACAAACAGGGGTGCAGTTGCTGGGCCTCCTCCTTACACAACAGTGCTGTGAAAACTGCTGGGCCAACCACTACAGAGGTCAGGTCAGAGTTGCTGAACCTCTGTGATTGTCCCAGCCAAACTGCTGGCCACACTCATGGTACAACCAACTGGGGCACAGTTGCCAGGTCTCTTCCTTTTACGATGACCCCACAGGAAGACTGGGCTCGCCTCTGTGAAGGGGTTGGAGTGGGTTCCCCGGGCCTCTGTGAATGTGCTCGCTGAACTGCCATCCCTACTCACTGCATCAACAAACCGGCGCGCAGTTGTTGGGCCTCTTTCTTATATGATGATCCACAAGAAGTCTGGGCTCACCACTGCACAAAGGTTGGAGCGTGAATGTCTGAGCTGAATCACCAACCCAACTCTCTGTGCCACAAACTGGGGCACAGTTTCCAGGCTTCCTCCCTATGGATAATCTTGTGAGAACTTTGGGCCCACCACTGTGCAGAGGTTGGATTTGCTGGGCCTCTGGGAAGGTCCCTACTGAACCACCAGGTCTACCTACTGAGCAACAAACTGGGTCATAATTGCTGGGCCTCCCCTTATGTGATGGTCCCTCAGAAAGTCTGGGCCCACCACTGTGCAGAGGTTGGAGAAAGGTAGCCGGGCTGTTGTGACTGTCCCAGACAAACTGCTGACCCTACTCGACCACAAACTGTGCCACAAACTGGAGCACAGTTTCCAGGCCTCTTCCCTATGCAATGTTACTGTGAGAACTCTGGGCTAACCATGCAGAAGTCAGCACAGAGCGCCAGACCTCTGGGAATGTCCCACCTGAACCACTGTCCCTGTTCACTGCAAGACAAATCAAAGCCTGAAGCTATTCTCTTTTGTATTTCCCATGGTCTCTTACTGTTTTTAAGAAATCTTTAATTGTCTGTTCAGTAAACACAATCCTGTCTTCTGTATCTGAGATTCTGACCTCACATTCAGTTATTCTGTTGTGGAAACTTTCAATGAAAAAAAAATTTTTTTTTTTGAGACAGGGTCTCGCTTTGTAGTTCAGGCTGGCTCTGAGCTCACTATGTAGTCCAGGCAAGCCTCGAACTCAGCAACCCTCCTGTCTCTGCCTCCTGAGTGCTGGGATTACAGGCGTGAGCCACCACACCCAGCACTGTGGTATGTGGTATTGATTGCTGGTGGGCATGAGTCTCCACACCCAGCATTGTATGTGGTTACCGGGGATTGAACTCAGGGCCTTGCGCTTGCGAGGCAGGCACCAGAACCACTGAGCTAAATCTCTGGCCCTCAATGAAAATTTTAATCTCTTTAATATCTGCTTGGAGGTATTTCATTTTTTTCCTATGCTGACTATTTATGGTTTCCATCTGCTTCTTCAGCTCCTCTATTTTTTTACTTGGCTCTGCTGCATAGTTTTAATCAGGTCTTGCATTATGTTCACCATCTCTATAGTTATCTGGGAAATTATTTATGATTTGATTTTTTCCAGAGCCTCTTTAATCTGTTGTGTTACTTCTACTGTTACAGGGAGTAACAGGGAGTCCAAGTAGTTGAATTTTGGATTGTTCTAGCTCATTGCCTCATGGGTTTACCTTTGGTGAGCTGGAAGTTTGAGTTTGCATCTTGTTTAAGTGTCTTCTCATTTCTGCTTTTTGTTGTTAATGTTTCTTATTTAATTTCTGGGCTGATGTTTTAAAATTTTCTATGGGGGGGGGCCGGAGATTTAGCTCAGTGGTTCTGGTGCCTGCCTAGCAAGTGCAAGGTCCTGAATTTGATCCCCAATAACCACATACAATGCTGGGCATGGTGAGTCATGCCCACCAGCAATCAATGCCACATGCCACAGAGCCGATGTGGTGGCTCACACCTGTAATCCCAGCACTTGGGAGGCAGAGACAGGAGGATTGCTGAGTTCGAGGCTTGCCTGGGCTATATAGTGAGCTCAGGGCCAGCCTGAACTACAAAGCGAGACCCTGTCTCAAAAAAAAAAAAAAAAAAGAAAAGAAAAAATTCTATGGGGAGTATCATTATTGCTAGTATTTAGGGCCATTAGAAAATGCCTTATTCTCAAAGGTATCTATCAGGTGCACCAGGGTTTTGGGTCTATTGTAAGATTTTACCTTTGTACCTGACTGAGGATGAGAAGTTGCTGGTTCCTTGTCCTAGACCCTGATTCTTCAGCTCTGACCAAAGTATTACTTTTTAAATCGTTTTTGGGCAATCTCAGTCTTGGTATAACATGAAGAAAAACTGATTAGAACAAATATCACATTGGCTATATTATTACAATGAACATTAACAACATTGTCAGACATAGTCTAGACAGTGATAAACTATATTAACTATTAAATTGCCTCTTTTAACTGTATGAAGTAGATTTGTGGTTATATAACAAAATGTTGAATAAAGAAGGAATATGTTTGTAGTAAATATGCCCTTCAATATGGAAAATTTGCCCTCTAGCAAGAAAATTTTGAAGGTGTTGCAGGGGTAGAGAAGCAGGAGAGGAAAAGATTAGTAGTAAGACTACAGGACACAGGAAAAGCATGCAAACTTTGGGAAGTTGGTGAAGATGTGGAAAAGACAGAAAGGAGAAATAAAAACAAGATCAGAATAAACCAATAGCACCAAGAAAACGAGAAAGCGTATTCATGTTCCTATAAAAGTAAGAACAATCAAGAAAAAAACAAAACAGAAACAAAAATGGAAAGAAATGAAGAGGAAAAAAGTCCCATTCAAGATATGTCTGTGCTGTTAGTTGTAGACGGTGTGAGCAACACACAGATCTACTTTAATCTCAGTGAGCCAGCCATAGTCGACTTAAAATGAGGCTGGTTTCTGGCTGGTAGGCTGGAAGTGAGTAGCCCGACCTCTTGCAGGTTTGAACTCTGCAGGATTCCCTGCAGATTTGAGCTGAGTTTTCCCCACAGAGTCCAGTCTTCCTCCAGTAGGATGTGCTGATCCCAGCAATTCACCAACCACTGTCATTAGTTCAATCTTTATTCTAGTGACTGTCTTTGAACTTCTGGTGAGCTTTGATTGACAACAAGCCTCATAGAGACCCTTTCTCTGCTGCTCACCATTATTCTATTTTCTCAACTTCAGAACAATAGCTTTTCTGTTCTGTGGACACCTCTGCCATGTAGGGTCCAGCTCTCATATGGCCCTCTATCTCACATGCTGTTACTGAGGTCTTCCAAACCCACTGCTGAGCTCTCACACACTTGCTGTTGAGGTTTTATATGCCAGCTGCTATCTGGATCCTGATTCTTTTTTCTTTTTTTTTTTTGAGATAGTCTCACTTTGTAGTTCAGGCTGGCCCTGAGCTCATTATGTAGCCCAGGCAAGCCTCAAACGCAGCAATCCTCCTGTCTCTGCCTCCTCAGTGCTGGGATTACAGGCGTGGTAATTACACCACGCCCGGCATTGTGGTATGTGGTACTGATTGTCGGTGATGTGAGTCACCACAGTCGTTATTGTTATATGTGGTTACTAGAGATCAAACCAGGGACCTTGTGCTTGCTAGGCAGGCACTGGAACCACTGAGCTAAAACTCCAGTCCTACACTGATGGTTTTAATTGATATGTCTTTTTCTTTCCCCATACTTAATTGTTTGTCTTGCCTGATGAATTGATTCTGCATGGATTTTTGTGATTGTTACCTTCATGGACTTTTTCTAGAATATTCTTCAGAACTTTCTGGAGTGCTCATTTAGTGGCCATGAATTTCTCCTGTGTTATCATGGAAGTACTTTGTTTCATCATTAAGTTTTAAAGGTAATTTTGTTGAATACATCAGTTTGCATTGGATGTGTTTTACTTTAAGTCTTTATATACTTCAAACTATCCTTGATTTAAGGGTTTGAGTTCAGAATTTGGCTGTGATTTTAATAGGTTTTCCTTTATAGAAGATTTGTTTCTTTTCTCTAACAGCTTTTAATTTTCAGTTCTTGTGTCAAATTTCTAGAATCTTAACTATTATATGCCTTCATGTATTTTCTTTTTTAATCATGGCTAATTGTACTTCTGTATGCCTCACTTATCTGTATGACAAATTTTTTTTTCTCATGCTTGGGAAATTTCCTGCCCTTACTTCTGTGATCAGACTTTTTATGTCCTTTATGTTATTTTCTGATCTTCCATTGATTTCTATTAGCTCTATTTTAGTCTCTTTAGTATCCCCTCATAGTTGTTGGATTGAGTTTTAATGGTCCTTTGTTATTTTAACTAGTCTTTCATTTGATGATCAGTAACTACAAATGTATCTTCTAGATTTGATATTGTTCTTACATTGGTTGATTTTGCTGAATACAATTTTATTTCTGTTTTTGTTTTGTTTGGGAGCAATCCTTTTGCACAGTTGGGACTATGGCTGTGCCAAGGTTTCTTCCCTGCAGACTCTCTGTGGCATATCCAAATTTGGGGGCTTATCTTCACCTCCCATAGCATAGGGACTCTTGTCATTTCCACATGTTGTGATGCTTCTGGTCAGAGCTACACCAGAATCTTCATCTAAACAATTCCTCAAGGAATATTGCCAGCCTCTGACCTGCCTTCCAGGTTTTTGAGTCTCATTTCTGTCTATTGATTAATCCATCTTGTGCTGCTGGTCTTACAGGAGACTAGAACTTAACTGTAGACGCTCTGGTAACGTCCCCTCCCCTGTTCCTTACATGTTTTATTTTGAGACAGGATCTCTCTATGCAATTCAAGCTGCCCTGGAGCTCATTATGTAGCCACCTGCCTCATCCCATGGAGTACCAGGTTTACAGGTATGGTGAGTAAATTTTATAAATACAGAACAAATCCACAAATTACTCTAAATGCTAATTAAATATCTAATCAATAAACTGAGACTTAATAGGCCCAGCCAGCACTGGTGCAGTACATCAAGCGATATAAAATTGAACCTATTCATGTGTAGTGTTGAAACAATGTGTTCATTAAACAATCCCTAAGACAGGTACACATTTTTCTAATATGCCCTATAACAAAAGACCCACCTGTGTATATATTTCTCCATTAATACCACAACTTCTGAAAAGAAAGTCTATGACAAATAAATCACAGGGTGAAAAAAATATTTCCAAGATATCTGCACACATGAATAATATCAAAATGTACAAAAACCTTGTCTAGGGCCAAAGGGTTAGCTCAGTGGTTCCGGCACCTGCCTCGCAAGCGCAAGGTCCTGAGTTCAATCCCCAGTAACCACATACAATGCTGGGTGTGGAGAGACTCACGCCCACCAGCAATCAATACCACATACCACAGTGCCGGGTGCGGTGGCTCACGCCTGTCATCCCAGCACTCGGGAGGCAGAGGCAGGAGGATTGCTGAGTTTGAGGCTTGCCTGGGCTACATAGTGAGCTCAGAGCCAGCCTGAACTACAAAGCGAGACCCTGTCTCAAAAAAACCGCCAAAAAACCTTGTCTATATTTTTACCATAAGTGAGTTATATAATGTCTTGCTTCACCTATTTTCTTCAGGATTTATCTCTTGAATGGATATTGGATTTTGTCAGAAGAACTTTCTTCATATTTTAAGATAATTATGTATTTTTTTCTTTAGGTAATGTGTTTCACATATTGGATATTTTTGTATGCTGAATCATTCTTTCCACCATTTGGATGATGTGTTTGGCAATATATTGATGAGGATTTTCCATTCATGTGTGTTAAAGATATTGATTTTTTTTTAGTTGGGTCCCTGTAAAGTTTTGGAAGGAATGTAATTCTAGTTTCAACGAATGAGTTTAGAAGTTCTCCTTTGCTTTCAATTTTATCAAAGAATCTGAGAAGTACTGACCTTACATTCTTCATAATATTCTTATAGATTTTAGGAGTGAATTCACTGGATTCCAAAGAATTGAAATTATTCCATCTATTACAATCAGATCATAGCATATTGAAAGTAGTCTTTTCTTGGTTGCTTTTTATTAGTACTTCAACTTGTCTATTACTGGAATATTTGGTTCTTGTAAGTTTTATTGGTTCAGTTTGGTAATAAATATGTCTAAGAATCTATCCATTTTATTTATATTCTCCAATTCATTGGATTACATTTTCATGAAACTTTTTAAAGATCTTCTTATTGTATTTTGGTAATGTTTGTTGTGATTTCATTCTTTTTATTTCTAATTATATCAATATGGGTCTTTCCCCCCTTTTATTATAAATTTTATTAGAAGTTGAAGAAACAACTCCAAACATACTAAGCCACCTCATCTTTGATAAAGGAGCCTAACACCCTCAGTGCAAGAAAGAAAGCCATTTTTCCATATGTTTCTTAACTGCTTTTGCTTCTTCATCTGAAAAATGTATCTTCATTTCAGATGAGCATTTTTGAACAGGGTCTTTAAATTGGGGGGGGTTGATTTTTTTAAGTTCTCCCTATATTCTAGAGAGTAGTTTTTTTCTCTGAGGAACAGTTGGCAAAATTTTTTCCCACATTGTAAGTTGTCACTTCACTCTGTTGGTGGGTTCTATTGCTGTGAAGAAGCTTTTTAATAAGATGAAATTGTCGATTCTCTCTGCTAGTTACCATGCTGATGAGGTTTTCCTCATACAGTATTTCCCTACACCAGTGTATCATAGAATTCTACCTAACTTCTCTTCTATTAGTTTTAGTTTTAATTTTAGTTAAAGTTTTAATTTAGTTTAGTTTCTGTTTTAATATTTAGGTCTCTAATCCACTTTGATTTTAATTTAGTGCATGGTGAAACTACTTAACCTCTCTTCTATCAGCTTTAGTATTTCTGTTTTAATATTTATATCTCTAATCCACTTTGATTTTAACTTAATGCATGGAGAAAGAGATAGATAAGGTTTTAATCATTGGCAGGTTGAACCCAATTTTCCAGCACTTGCTGGGTAGGCCTCCAGAACCACTGAGCTAAATCTCTGGCCCAAATTTATATTTTTGGTACTGGGTATTGATCTAATAGCTTTACAAGTGCTAGGAAAGTGCCCTAGTATTTTTTTTTTTTTGAGACAGGGTCTCGCTTTGTAGTTGAAGCTGGCCCTGAGCTCACTATGTAGCCCAGGCAAACCTGGAACTCAGCAATCCTCCTGCCTCTCCCTCCCCAGTGCTGGTATTACAAACATGAGACAGCACACCCTACGAAAGTGGCCTAGTATTGAATCACATCCCTAGCTACTTTATCTTTCGTCTACGTACATTTTTCATTTCTTACTTTTGCCTTTTTCTTGCGATATTTATACATGTGTGTTCAATTTATTTGACTTAAGAGTAAAGTCTCAAGTTATATCCATTTACATAGAAATGTCTCAATTTTTTTCTTATGACTGAGTAGTACTTCATTATATGAAAAAGTATATATTTTTTTATCCATTCATCACTTAATGGCCATTTGAGTTGCTTTCAAGATCTAGCTATTACAAACTGTAACTACAAACATGGCTGTGCATATTTCATTGTGGTATAATGGTTTTAGTTCTTTTGGGAAGATATCCAGAATGGGAATAGCGGGGTCAGATGGGACCTCTAATTCTAGACTATAGGACTCTCCACACTTGATTTCCACAGTGGTTGTATCAGTGTGCACTCCCACCACACTGAGAAGGGCTCCTTTTTCCCTACAGCCATGCCAGCATTTGTTTTTGGTTGAATTATTGGTATCAGTCATTCCTTCTTGGGTGAGATGGAATCTCAGCACTGTATTAATTTACATCTCTCTGATGACCAGTGATGCTGAAATGTTTTTTCATATATTCATTTGCTGTTTGTACTTCTTCATTTGAAGAAGTCTATCCATTCCAGATGCCTATATTTAGATTGGATCTTTAAATTATGATCTTGCCCTCCTTTGAATAAATGTATCAAAACTAAAACTTTTCTTTGTTCAAGGGTCTTTCTTTGGACTTAGTTCACTGAGCTGTTGTCACCTAAAATAAAGTCTTCTTGTTTCCCATTGGTCTTTCTTGTCTCTTGGATTCTGCAGAATTTCTGGATACCATAAAAGAACTGGAGATAAAAGATTTGCTGTCTCATTTGCCTGCAAACTAGATGGACCCTGAGCTGCAAGAGTCCTGAGACTTCTGTCACCTCCAGGTGACATTTCAGATTGGAGAAGAACTGGTCCTCCCGCAGCCAGGCAACCTCCTCCTGCCAGTGCAATTGAACTTAAGATGATTCAGTATCATTGTAGAACAGCATGCTACAGGACCATGGTAAGGTTTTAGGGAGCAGGTGAGTATCTGTGCAATGCAGACAGAATAAGAGATTGATCATCTCCCATGATGTACTGAGTAATCTGACATGGTTTGAGTCAGACAAAATCCATAACCCACATGGGTCACCAGAGTGCCTTGCAGTGAGCATCACTCTCAAAAAACTCACAAGAAAGGACTACAACATGAATGCCTCAGAAAGGGTTTTACTAAGTAGTCAGATTTAGAGAGGGTCAGACAAAACCCATACCTTGGTATACCAAGTAGCCATGGGAGTTAGGTATAACTTACACACAAATTGAGAAGAACTGACAATGAAGAGATGCATGCATGCATGTAAATAAATGGAATGAAAAAGTAGGGAAAGCACTTCAGAGTGCAGAGTGAAACACTGAGAGGAATTTCCAGCTTTGGGAATTCTAAGGCCAGCACTCATTCAACATACCTAGGCTGTTCATCCCTGCAGGTATCTAATTGCCTGAACAACTATAACCAGAGACTAAATGGCCAAAGTTGAAGTACTATAACTGCAACCCTGCCAGGTCTAAGAAGATTTTATAGGAGAAATCAAATTATAAATTTTAGATAATTGATAACTGCACCTTTAGTTTTCATTTGACTTTATAATTCTGTTTAACTGGTGTGCTTGAAACATTTCTTGTGATTTTGGATTTTAGAATTGTAATTATAAGGTTCACTTGCTCTTTTCTCTGTTCTCTGTTGGTTTAAGATAAGAACACTGACTCAAGGCTAATTTGAGGACTGTTGGCAGCTAGTTGAATTTAAAATGTAGCAATCTGAGAACAATGAACAAGAGGGGGAAAGTGACACTTTAAAATCCAAGCAGCTGCACCCTTTACAATTTGTAGCAAGTGACATAGAGAAAAATATTTAAGAAGTCTATAAAAGACGTACTTTGGTAGGAAAGGATTTTGTGATAAAAGTTTTGTCCTCCTAGAAGGATATAAAGAAAGATAATGACAAAACTGAAAAGCTCATGTCAAGGAAAGTTTATCCAAGTGTATATTTGATTGTTGGTTTAATAGAGTTCAGGTTTTCCCTTCTAAAAATTCCTGTGAAGGGAATAATACAATTGGCCTGAAGTGAAATTACTCGAGAGTGACTGACATTGCAACAGAGTAGATAAGAGGAAAACGCATCAAAATCCACCTCATTATAATGTATGATAAAGAACTTTAAAGAAGGCCGTACAGGGGCCTATAGAATAAAAGTGACTCCTGAGTGGTTAAAAATTCTTTATGAAATGGACTGGCCCACTTTCATGTTTAGTGGCCAGCTAAGGAAACAATTGACAAGGGGACAACTGGACATGTCCGTAATGTGATAACCAGGAACAGAGTATGGCCTGGATACCCATATCAGTTTCCCAGAACAGGTTAAAAAGTCCATACTCATCTGGCCTGGTTACAGCCATGCTTAGAGACATACTGTAAAATACTCTTTAGTACAAGCCATGCCTGAAGCAAAGGAGAGAAGGTAATTGACCATACAAGAAGGCTCAACAACAAAAAAACAGATCTGTTGGCAGCTGTGCTTAAGAGAAAAAATACAGAGATCACTAAGAGGGTGGGGCATGGACATAGACAAAACAGCTAAACCATGCCAGAACCTACCAGTGAACCAAAACTAGATTAAGATGAATGTATGTGATGTACAAAGTATGAGAACTGTGAAACTGCTGTCCAGGAAATGACAGAGATGGTAAAAATTTCACAAGTAGGAGGCTGCCTGCAAAAGGCTATCACCCCCAGCAAAAATCAGATGCTGGCCTCACTGAACTGTAAAATCTAAAGATTAAAAGGACTAGGCCAGACCAGGCTCCATCCCTTAGGTCATCAGGATCCGATGATCGCACTGAGATAGGATGCCAGTTGTTGGACTTTCTGGTAAATAGTTCAGCTGAACACTAAATGACACAGCCCATTGGGCCATTATTCAAAACTCATGTAACTATTATTAGAGCCACTGGAATTGAGACATTTTTTGGAAAATGAATGCACCTTCACAATACAATGTGGAATGTTCACTTTGTATCTAGCTATGCTATTGAATTTGGTTGTGAAATCTAGATGATTTTTAGTGAAGTTTTTGGGGTCTTCAATGTAGAGAATGATGTCATATGCAAATAATGATAAACTTCTTTACTATTTTATTCCTTTTATTTCCTTTTCTTCTCTTTATTTCCTCTTCTTTCTTTGGTTGTTGGTTTGCCATAGATGACTTTATCATACTGAGATAATGACCACACATTCTTATTTTCTTTAAGATTTTTTTTATCATAAATAGGTGTTGGACTTGTCAAATGATTTTCTGCATCTATTGAGATGATCATGTGGTTTATACCTTCTCTGTTGATGTGATACATTACATTTATTGACTTGCTTATGTTGAACCATTCCTGCTTCTCTGGGATGAATCATATCAGGTCATGTTATACAAACTTGATGATTTGCTGCATTCTGTTTGCCAGTATCTCATTGAGGAGTTTTGCATCTATACTTATGTGGGAAACGGTAATTTTCTTTTTTGGTTGGGTCCTTTTCTGGCTTTGGTATTAGGGTAATGACTGCTTCCAGGAAAATTTTTGGCAGTATCGCTTCCTTTTGTTGTACTGAAGGTTTGAAGAGAATTGAAAATAGATCTCTAATTTTTTTTGTAGAACTCAGCAGTGAATCCATCGGGACCAGGGCCTTTCTTTTATAGTGAATTTTTAATTACATTTTAAATTTCATTGAGCCCTGTTTAGAATTTTTATATGCTCTTGATTTAGCTTTGGTAATTCATATGTATCTAGGAAACTATCCATTTCTACTGTGTTTTCCATGTTGGTTATTGCAGGTTCTCAAAGTAGGTGTTTATGATTATCTGGCTTTCCCCAGAATCTGTGTACTTTCACCCTTTTCATTTCTCATTGAATTGGTCTGTTTTTCTTTCCTTTTTTATGAAGCTGATTAAAACTTTATCAAGTTCATGTAATATTTTGAAGAACCAATTCTTTAATTCCTTGATTCTTTGTATTGTTTTCTTAGTCTCAGTTGCATTAGTTTCTGCTCTGAACTTTATCTGAACTATGGAGCTGTCTTGTTCTTCTTTTGATAGCAGTTTGAGAATAAACATTAATTTGTTTATTTGAGCTCACTCTGTCTTCCTGGTGTGAAAGTTCACTGCTATAAATTTCACACTTAGTTAACACTCAAACACCAAAAGCATTCTTATATATAAATAACAGAATCAATGAAAAATAAGTTAGGGAGACATCACTTTTCAAAGGGCACCAAAAATATTTAAATACTTAGGAATCAAATTAACCAAAGAAATAAAGGACCTACATAGAAAACTACAATACTATTAAAAAGAGATTGAAGTGGATAGCAGAAGATGGAAAGATATCCCCTGCTCTTGGTTAGAAAGAACCAACATAGTGAAAATGGCCATATTACCAAAGTTGATATATAGAATTAATGCAATTCCAATCAAATCTCCATTAGCATACCTCACAGAACTAGAAAAGGCATTATTAAAATTCATTTGGAACTAGTAGAAGCCTACAATAGCAAAAAACAACTTCTACCAACAAGGACAAGTCAAAAGACCTCACAGTCTCTTCCATGAAACAACACTATGAAGCCACTGTGATAAAAACAGCATGTTACTGACAATACATACATACATACATATGTACATAACAAATCTGAGGATCAATGGAACGGATTTGAAGAGACAGAAACAGCACCACAGTCTCAGCCACCTCATTTTTGGCAAAGGGGCTAAACATGTTCACTGGAGGAAGGATAGCCTCTTTAAACAATGATTGGCTTTATATATGCAAAAGGCTAAACTTGGATCTATATGTCTCACCATACACTAAACTGAAGTCAAAGTGGATCCAAGATTTAAATATTAAAATGAAAACTCTAAACCTTCTGAAAGAAAATAGATACAGCTCTTGAGAATACAGGAGTGGGCAATGAGATCATGAAGAAAACCCAAACTGCACAGGAAATAGTGCAAAGACTCAACAACTGGTATCTCATCTTATTCAAGAGTTTTTCATTACAAAAGAAATCACCAACAGAGTGAGAAGATAACCCACAGAGTGGGAATAAATTTCACTGTGTAGCCCTCCGATAAAATCAGCCCCTCAAATTTAAAGAATCAATCCAGGAATAGGCATCTGAAATGAACTGAGACTTCCCAGATGAAGAAGTAAAAATGGAAAATAAATATATTTTAAAATATTCAACATCAGTGGTTATCCAAGAGATGCAAATTTTCTGAGATTTCATCTCATTCCAGAAACAATGGTTTTTGTGAAGAAATAACCCAACAACAAATGTTGGCAAGGCTGTTGGGAAAAAGGAATCCTTCTCCACTGTTGGTGACATTGCAGATTGGTGCAACCATTATGGAAATTAGTGTGGAGATTCCTCAAGAAACTAGGATTTAACTTTCAATTTGACATGGCTATTCCCCCTCTGGGTATCTTCCTAAAAGAATTAAAACATTATACCACAATGATACTGGATCACCCATGTTTATAGGTGTGTAGTTTGTAACAGTTAAATCTTGGAAACAATTCAAATGCCCATCAACCGATGAATGGATAAAAATTTCAATATATATTTAATATTTTAAAAGTTGAATATATATTAAAATATATATACAAAATAGCTAAATGAATGCAATTTGAGGCTATTAAATGAACTATATCAGATAGATATGTATAAATCTCACACAGTCTCTCTGGTATGGAGAAAGTGGAAGATTAAATAAGGGCCAAAATGTAAAATAGATAATACAAAATAGGAAGAGATTGTTCAAAAGGAGAGGGAAACTGAAAGGGAAAATGACAAAAGGAAAAAAAATGGAAACAGAGCTTTTGTAAATAAAGAAGAACAGAAGGTTGAAGGAATGGAAGGGGAATGTGATTTAAAGAGGAA
>PVIC010020589.1:0-29424 GCA_004025085.1 Thryonomys swinderianus
ACTGAGCTAACCCTCCAGTCCTTTGGTTTCCTTTTTGAAACTACAATTCTAATATCATAAGGTCCCCAGTGTGCCCAGCACTAACTATAGCCAGCCTATACATTTTACAGGTTAAATAGGTGAACATACTCATGTTTGAGGTACCCTTTGGTGGTCAGCATTATTCTTTTGAATAGTTAATTTCAACAAGGATTATAAAATTCTGAGCTGAAACGATTTGGTCTCCCAAGTATTGGTTGGAAATGGGGATCCAAACTGTGGTCAGTCTGAATTGTTCTCATTTCAAAAACTAAATATGTTTCAACACCCATTCTCTGTATTGTCTGTTCTTTCCCTTTGTTCAGAGATTTATTGTGATTACAAAACTAGTCTAAGAAATAGTATTTATGGTTTATATAATTTAATTCACTTTATTTCCAAAATGTGTATAACAAAAATTTACATTCTACCCATCAGCTGGCTGAATATGAAGAAATACTCTTCTTACCCTTTAAAAATTTGTGATTATTTTAGTCCACCTGGGATAATGTAACAAAATAACATAAGCTAGGAGGTTTTGAAATGAGAAATTCCTCATAGTACTGCAAGTGAACAAGGGTAAGATCAAAATCAAGATTCTGACAAAGTCCATGTCTGTTGAGGGAGGACACTTCCTGACCCATAGATTCTGGTTTCTTCTGTGTCCTCTTCTGATAGAAGACAGAAGGCAGCTCTCTCGAGCTTTTCTGCAGAGCACCAATCTGATTCCCTGGTGTTCTGTCCTCAGGACCTAATGGACACCCAAAGGTTCTTAGTCCTGTACTCTCACATCAGTGATGAGGTCTCAACAGATGAATTTTGGGGTCACATGTGGAAACTATAGCTATGATATATAATCCCATACAGAGTTAATTTTTAGGGAATGGAATAAACAAAAGCTGAAGTAAGCCAGGCTTGGTGGCTCAAGCCTGTAATCCCAGGACTCGGGAGACAGGGGCAGGAGGATTGCTCAGTTCAAGGCTTGTTTGGGCTCCATAGTGAGCTCAGGGCCAGCCTGAACTACAAAGTGAGACCCTGTCTCCAAACCAAAACAAAAGAGGGCCAGAGATTTAGCTCAGTGGTTCTAGCACCTGCCTTTCAAGTGCAAGGTCCTGAGTTCAATCCCCGGTGACCACATACAATGTTGGGTGTGGTGACTCATGTCCACCAGCAATCAATACCACATACCACAGTGCTGGGCACAGTGGCTCACACCTGTAATTCCAGGACTCGGGAGGCAGAGGCAGGAGGGTTGCTGAGTTAGAGGCTACATAGTGAGTTCAGGGCCAGCCTGAACTACAAGGCGAGACCATCTCAAAACAAACAAGCAAACAAAACAAAACAAAACAAAACAAAACAAAAAATAACCAAAAAAAGAGCTGAAGTGAGAGAATTCTATTGTCTTCAAATAATCCATGCTAAAGATTCTTTGGAGGAAGGAGAGATTATTCACCATGGAGAGCAAAGAAGAAAAACCCTTTATCTTTCAACAGCTGTCACCAGGTAAATGACTGGGCTCTTTCCCATTTTCATCTGCAATTAATGACATAGGGAACCAAAATAGTTTATGATACAGAGAATAAAGTACAAAAGGCCCTGACAAGATTAATAAGTAACACAAGTAAGTCATGTGGTAATAAAATTTCAGAAAATGACTCCGGTTAGTGGTTTTAGTTTGGGAGAGAGGAGAGTCAGAAACAGAACCCAGTGCTGCTGGTATAATGTAGGTATGGAGTCGTTGACCTGGATGATGTCACTGGTGATGTGACTCATGATAGCACAGACCCCATAATTATTGAGAACTGAAAATGAAATACAAATGTGAGATGAAGAGAAATGATTACAGAAACATGTGTTTAAATTTATGGCAACAGATGTAAGCAGAAATGTGGAAAATCGATGATGGAACTTGGGTGAAAGTGAAGGTCCTGATCCCCCATCCTGGCCATGCTGGTGGGAGGGGGAAAGGATGGGGAGAAGCACAAGGGGCCATGTGCTGCTCAGCTCCAGCCGTGGGGTGAGGGTGGTGTTAAAGAGTTACTGGTCCTGCTGTGACAGGAGGAAGAGAAAATTCAGAATTATCCTCACTTTAAATGTTGTTAATTTACCCAATTTTTTATGCCATTTTCTTAGTTACTTTTCACATTACTAAGACAAAATCCTGGATGCCAAAGTTAAGAGAAGAACTGTTAATTTGGCTCACAGTTTGTAGAGGCTCCTGTCTATAACTGGCTGGCTCCAGGAGAGAGGACACGGTAGAGGAGAAACAACGCATGATGGCCAGAAGGTAGCAAAGCAAGCAAGGGACCTTAGCAGCTTCTTCCTGCCTCTTTTATATTCTGACTAGGATACGAGGATTAGGGTGATGTCAAACCAATCAGTGGACTGGTTTAGTGCCACACACCCTTAATCTTTGCATCACACACTCTAGAGCCAACCACCTCTGAGTAGGCCCCACCGAAGATCACATGAGGCCTTGGGGGGACTCTCAACACAAACTGTAAGAGCTATGTTCCAAGAGAATCAGTTACTCTTGCATGTTTTGTGTGAGCCGTGGTTGATGTTGTCTGACAGGAGATAAAGGTCTCGTTTTAGAGTTCTATGGTCCACCATTGAATCAGTGCGAATAGCTCCTGATGGGCCTCGGTCTCATTTCACAATTGAAGAATGAAAGAACAAAGGAAAACAAAAGCATTTGCATGCTTTTTACTTCTTCTTTGAAGTTCTGAAATATATTCCATTCTTGAGTAGTTTCCTAGGCCTTGGTTTACAACCTCAGATGGATTGTATTATATAACCTAAGACACTGAGCTTTCCGTTGCAGAAACTCATTCCATTCTATGCTATGTACATTTTTTTGTTGATCTTCTGTATACATTTACTGGGTTCTATTTAATTGTCCACAGTGTAGGAGAGATGTATTTTGTAGAAATAAGTAACAAATTATAGCATTCCTCTGAGAGAAAAACTTACTTCTTAGGCAAGCATTTATTTTATATAAAGGAGGATAATAGGCCATCTGGCTTGTGTGTTAAAATGAATCGCTTTCTTCTTTTCAGTACTAACAGTGATTCTGAAAGGTATACTGTTGAGGAAAGGAATGTAATTGCCTTAAAGATTACTGATTTCTGTCTCTGTCAAGGTCATATTTAGGTAAAATGGTATTACCATGAGATTTTAGCTCTTATTCTACTTAGAGCTTTGTATTATCTTTGAAATGTGGCCCCAGCACTAGGACATAACATTTTTCTGCAGTAGAGGAACTTGCTTCCTATTTTGATAGCCCTTCTACCTTTGGATGGGTGGAGAAGGAAGATACACAACAGGATTAATCATGTTGTCAGCAGTGCTTCTTAGCCTTGTCCTCCAAGAGACCTTTGACTGTGTAGGAGAACGTTACCCCTGAATGTTTTTTTTAAGTTTCAAATTTCATTCCCAAGTAAGTAATGTTTTATAATCAGCTGTATAGCATTTCCATATTAACAAACTATTGTCTGAAGTTACCATAAAAAGTTTTCCACCCTCTGAGGCATGGCAGGTGAGCTTTTTTTTTTTTTTTTTTTGAGACAGGGTCTTGCTTTGTAGTTCAGGCTGGCCCTGAGCTCACTATGGAGCCCAGACAAACCTCGAACTCAGCAATCCTCCTGTCTCTGCTTCCCAAGTGCTGGGATTACAGTCATGAGCCACCACACCCGGCACTGTGGTATGCAGTATTGATTGCTGGTGGGCATGAGTCTCCACACCCAACATTGTGTGTGGTTACCGGGGATCGAACTCAGGACCTTGCGCTTGCGAGGCATGCACTGGAACCACTAAGCTAACCCTCCGGCCCTGCAGGTGAGCTTTTACAAGGCTTGTCCTGTTCAGATTAGAAGCCAGACGTTTTAGGTTTAAGTTATTCTTTGCCACTTGCCATCTTGGGCCAGCCACTTCCATGACTGAGAATGGAGTTGCCTCACCTGGGGACATTTTTCCTTATGGTACTGAGGGAAAGTAGCACCTCTTGCCAGTGTTGCTCTGAGGCTTCAGGGTAATGCAGATGCAGGGTGTGTTCCATATTGCCAAGCACAGTGTTAACCTCCCTATATGGATCAGACAGTGTTTCGTGCACTCTTTAGGTAACTGAGCCATCACCAGGTCTTGGTATCATATGTATATGTTAAGAATTCTGATAGGTACAGATTATATTCTCATTTATTAATGAGAATAATCACTGAAGCATACTCATCACTGGAGTGAAGTGTGCAGAATGGCATGTGGCAAAGGATGGAGGCAAGCAATGTATTTAGGCAACTGGTGAAAATTTTATTAAAGAACATGCTATTGAGCTCTAGAAAGTATGACAGTTTTTATAGAATGGGAAATTTCCATAGGAAATTTGGTGTGGGAATGTAATGAGGGGAAGGAATAAACATGATTCAGAAAGAAAATAAAAGAGTATGTATAAAGGGGGTGGGGAGGTGTGGGTGGATAGGGATATGGGTAAAAATGAGAATTAACTTGTGTCATATACTGGTACAAATTCCCCAATGTTATATGTGATTGTGAGACGTATATAAATTGTACCAATAAAGAATTCAACTAAAAAAATCTCAAATTTTATTTTTCTTGGAATCATTTCTGTTGATGTTAAATATCGTGCCTGTGCTAGTCATACAAATTGCTCAAGAAAAAAGCTGAATTTCTCAGCTGCATGCCAGTTTTGTGTTTAATTAAAGCCAGTTCCTTCTCATAGCTCTTATCCCTTTGTGCTAAATATTTTTCCACATGGACACAGATAATGATTCAGCCTTGAGTCTAGAAACTTACCAGTATCTTCCCCTACCAGCATTTTATCAAAGCCAAGCACAATCTCAAGGTTACTGCACATGTAATTTAAAAAGATTATGTTTAATATAATAACAGTTACTATTTAAACCATTCCTTTTGACTCAGTGAAAACACTTACAAGGTGAATGCATTGAAAGGAGGTATTCTTAGTGAATAGTGAGTGGTATTTGAATATTCAGGTACATGTTTTAATTCACTTGCTGAATGTTTCCTGCCTACTGAAAGTTAGTTTGCCAAATATCTATTTCATAATCATCAGGTGTTAGAAGTTGTGCTAGCCTTCTGTGGTGGCATCCACCTGCAATTCTAGCACTCCGGGGCTAAGGCAGGAGGAAAGCCAGCTCCAGGCCAGCCTGGACAACTTGGCAACAGCATTCCTCAAAAACAAACAAACAAACAAACAAACAAACAACAACATATATACATACATACATATATATATATATTTGTCTGAAGTGATAGTCTAATTTATGAAAGATAGCTTGCTAAAATTTTGGATACAAGTGTTTAAAATTATTGTTAAGTAGGAAACTTGGCAGGTTCAGCCTTCTCAAGTAGCATCATGATAAAGGCATCCATGAGCAGGTTCAAAAACCTCTCAGTCTAGTTCAGGCCATCTTCTGTGGCTCCAGTCTTACGCTGTATGTGCCTCTCTTGGCACCATTAAGGCCATGAGCGTGTCTGTGCTTAGCTGGGCTTTGTAGAACAGGCTTTTGAGTTAGTCCATCTCAAGTGGATGCCTTCTGTGCATCCAGGAGCCTCAACACACCTTCAGTTGAGAGCTTTTCTACCCAAGGAACTTGTGCCAGTGACTACAGAGAAAGGAGAGTCCCAAAGTATACTGTTGCGGACCAGTTTGCTTCTGCTTCTCATCATCTTGCTTTTCATAGAGATAGTTTGTAATCAATGAAAATCTGATCAATTTTCTGATAAATCTCATGATTAGTATTGACTGGCATGATTCTATTCATTTTTATTTTTGTATTTTAAATTGA
This sequence comes from Thryonomys swinderianus, assembly GCA_004025085.1. Lineage (NCBI taxonomy): Eukaryota > Metazoa > Chordata > Mammalia > Rodentia > Thryonomyidae > Thryonomys > Thryonomys swinderianus. The sequence goes on from PVIC010020589.1 coordinate 5,844, forward strand.
AAATTAAGCTGCAAGAAAAAAATGCTAAAACATTCTAAAAGGGTATATGATGGAAAGTGAGTCCTCTTCCTACCCTAATTCTTCTCTCAGTTCTTTGCTCCACCAAATGACTATTGCTTCTGGTCTCTTTGCTTTGAAATAATCTGCACACATATGAATTTAGAGACGTTTTCTCTGTTCCTACCCATTTACAAAGCGGTAGACACACATATACAAACTATACATATATTTGTTCCTCACATTTTCCCCCAGAAGTCCTCCAACGTATATACCCAAAACTATTCCTTCTTACCTGCTCTCTTCCATTACTAGCAGCATATTTTAATGGGCCTTATTAAAAAAAATAAATGTATATTAATATTGTTGCATGGACAGCTTTATAAGATGACAGTCCTGGTTTAAAATCATCCCTCAGCACAACAGCTTTATGCACATTTATCCTAGGCAATAATGAAAACAGCATTTTAAGTATGTACTATGAAATATCAATAATTTGAGAATTTATTGCCAATTTTTATAGCTATATATTCATTCTGGTGTGATAATTACAGTCATCTTTTTAATTTTGCAAATGGTTGGCCTATGGAAAGAGCCATGGGTACTGAAATATTTCATTTTCTCAATATCCTAAATGATTCAGTGCATTCAAAATTTAATTCAAATCTGTCTTTAAAATTTCCTACTTTAAGCCATTAACTCATACTTTTGCTTGTAAATACAATTTTAAATACTTTACTTAAAAGGCAAGAGCTATAAATCACCAGCCCTAAGAAAGAAAATAGTGATTGAAGTTAGTGTTTGTGTTATTATCCATAAATTTACAGCGATGAGAAGTGAAACTAGATGTAAGTACGTTTTCCAAAAAGGGTTTGAAATAAATGATTGCGTGAGTCTCACTGCTTTGTGGTATCATTGAGTTTATTCTGAAGCGAACATTCTTTTTTTATTGTCTCCTTAAGTCATAAACTTTCCTTAGCAAAACTAACAACAGGCCAATGTGTCCCACGGGCTCCCTGTAAACCTTGGGAATCCCTTCTTTCTCCCCCTGAAGACTAGGTGTCGCCCCCAGTCAGCATCAGCGGTGCGTTTCCCTCCTCAGCAGTTTCTCGCTCCCGTCCCCTCCGACCTCATTACAGCGCAAAGGGTTTCCACCCAACCCCGGCTGCAGAGTCTGCCAGACTGAAAGACCTTCCAGGTCATCGGTTCTCCGTCATCACGTTCACCTGCTTGATAGGGACATAACGCACACACAAAGAACAAAAACTGCTGCTAGTTCTCTTGGCCATAAAGTACAGTTTCTAAACTTTCAGTCTATGTGGCCAGATCTCCAAATTACAATGACAGTGTGGTGATTCTGTGCATCAGGCATCCCGGGGCAGCAGTGGAGGGCGACCCTCTCGTATTTGGGCACTTGGAGTGCTCGGGCTGGCTGTGCTATGGGAGGACAGGTACCAATCTGGCCCACAAACAGTGCAGCACTTGGACTCCAGGAGTTGATGGCAGGGAAAGTGGGGACAAATGAGCTTTGGGTTGGTCGCCATTGGGTCTTCACCTCCAGTGAGAACTCCATACTTCGTACGGATGTGTATACAGACACAGAAACTAGCCCCTGCTATTCCCCTGCTGGGGATATACAAGAAAGAATTACAAGATTCATATCACACCGACATACGTGCACCCATGTTTATAGCAGCTCAGTTCATGATAGCTAAATCTTGGAAACAACCCAAATGCCCATCAACTGGAGACTGGATAAAGAAGGTGTGTGTGTGTGTGTGTGTGTGTGTGTGTGTGTGTGTTTAATGAAATGGAGTATTACTCTGCCATAAAGAATAATAATTTTGAGTCATTTATGCTCAAGTGGATGTACCTTAAGGACATACTCATAAGTGAAATAAATAGGTCATAGATGTGTAAATATTGCATCTTTTTTCTGGTATGAGAAACTGAAAATGTAAACGAGCTCTAGAATGCATGATAGATATTGTGAAATAGTAAATATTCAAAGGGAAATGAGGTTTAGGGGTAAGTAACGAGGGGAAAGAAAAAATGTGATGGTAAAAAAAGGGGGAAAAAGCTTATGTATATATGGGTGGGGGTTGGAGGTTGGGTAGGGGAATGGTAAAAAATAGGAATGTTTGTACCAGTGTCATATACTGGTACAATTCTCAATGTTGAGTGTGATCATGATGTGTATATATAATGTACTAATAAAGATTGAAAAGAAAGGAAGAAATTAGAAACAAACAAGCCACAGGTTTAGGATTAGAACCAAGTGTCAGAGCAGAACCATGAGTGATGGCTGTCCAGCAGGGTCTGCAGAAGGAAAAGTGTTCTCATAATTTATGTCTGTATGAAAATACTCCCAACTGTAGAGACAGCCTGGTGGGTATGAGTGTGTACATACAGAGCTCCATCAGCTTCCTTATTTGGAATATGTAGATGGGGGGACTTTGGTTTTTCTCTTCCTGAGAAAAGGAAAACAAAAGCCCTTGCTTTTAGTGTTTGTGCTGTTGCTGATCAGAACATTAAAATAGTTTTTTAGAAATTAAACAAGAAAAGTCAAAGAGTATCACAGGCCAAAAGGAAGAAAGAGGAAAATGGTTCTAGGCAAAGGGTGCTAGTGTTATCCCTGGTTATTTGCTTCCTTTGTGGACCTCGTGTGAGCATTTCTACAGGGTTCCTGCTGATATATGCTCTATTCACTTTATTGTTTGATGAGTTCCTCGATCTATCTATTCAGTTTTCACTGTTTGGTTTCAATAATGACTTCCCTCTTTATTTTTTTTCTTTGACACAGGACCTGACTATGTAGTCCAAGCTTGATGTTAACTATGGAGTCTAGTCCCAGACATCCTCCTGCCTCAGCTGCCCAAATTGTGGGATCACAGGCAGGAACCACCACATCCAATTCTATATTCCTCCTATATTTTCAAGTCATACAGTAAAATAGGACTTTGTGCTCAGACAATAAAAAGACAAATTAAGATCTAAACACACCACTTCTGTGGAGTTGTATAAAATCAAACAAATTTGTGAATTATTCTAAAGTTCGTATTTGTCATTTGTGGGACAAGGATAGCAGCCAGTGTGTGGTGTTGCTGAGATTAAATTGTGTGTTAGTGTGAAGGTGGAATATACCAGTGGTACCAGTAGTAGTGGATGAAGGCCAGGGTGTAAAGGTATATTGTCTGAAATGGTTGTTGTCATTAACTAATATTCTTTCATTCTCCATATCCTGCCAACACGTACCGCATCCCCTTAATATTTTCCAGGCCATCCTTTTCCCTTCCCTCAGCATCTACTGTGATCAAAAGCAATGCACGCTTCTTTTGGTTTCCTGGTTCCAGTCGTTTTGCTCTTGTCAGCAAGTCTCATCTCAACTGCAAATGTGACTTCGCATCTTCTCAGCCAATATTCGGTAACTGTGTTACTTTTGCTGTGAGTTGGCTTTCCAACTCTTGTACCTATTGTTTCTGAGAGTCAGTTCTCTTTGATATTAACCCTTTAACCTCCCGATTCACAGCTAGTTCTACCTTTTTTTCTCTTTTGTATCTTAGCAACTCCAACTACATGTATTCTGCTGCCCCTGTGGGGAGTTTCACACCACTGTGTCTTCATTTTAAAAACCTGTTGTGTTTGGAAGCACATCCCAAGAGAGAGCTGGGGTGGATGCCCTGTCACTTTGACTGTCAGTACTTTTCTCATCCCTGTCACAGCACAGACCAATACCCAGAGACTTATGCATTCTCATCTCCTATGGAACAATACTCCAACTTGTGAATTTCTGTGTCTGTCCTCACGGATTTCTCCCTTTGGCATCTCACAGGCACCACAGGTTCAGGGTGATCGGTAAAGTGGAAGACTCTGGCTCTCCCTGCAAATCTTTGCTTGTGTTTCAAATGCAGTGAGCATCACCACTGTGTAGTTAATTGTACCACCTAGAGAACTGTGAATCTGCGTTTCCCACTTGTTCTTCAAAACAATCCGATACCAGCTTCTATAAATTTAACTCAATGGGCCCTGAGTCATTGTGCAGTGAGGAGGCCCAGAAGTTCTACCAGTTATGTCAGGCACTGGAGACATTGTAGGCATTAAAGCCAAGCTCCAGAAAAAGGGTGTTGGTGAACAGTAAAGGGAAAGCTTCTCCAAGGCTCCTTCATGAAAACTGAAGCCCACTGGAAGAGTGAAGAAAGTCTCTTCAATAAAGACCCACAAGACTACAGTGGTTGGTGACACACTTGTTCTGTTTAAGTGTCTTTCCTGGTGTTCCAGAAGTGAGACTGCCTAAGGGCCATTATAGACTTAAGGCCTACAGGCCAATTATATCATGAGGATGACCCAGAAAGTAGTCATTTCTTAAGGGTTCTTAATATTGGCAAGAAAGATAGCTGCAGCAAGTCAGGAATTAAACAAAAAAATTTTTAAAAATAGAAATAAAAAGATATCTAAATAAGATCCAAACCCAGAATTCCAGATCACCAGAGAAATTTAGGGAGCAATGAGATGGAACAACTTGAAACTCAACCACCTGGACCCCTTGAACTGGCAACAAAAAAGACCTGCAAAACAAATGAAATCAGAAATAATTTCTCAGATAATAACAGAGATAGTGCCCATAGTGAAAGATATGATAACTCCAAAGAAGAACTCAGGAACATGATGGAATCACAGTATATGAAAGTAATGGAATCTGTTAAATAGCTTTGAACAGACTCCAGGAAATTAAAAACTCCATTGAAAGTTTATGCAGTAAAAGGAGCCAATGTGAGGACCATGTCAGGTTTGGAAGACAGTATTGCAGTTAGTTACCAGGAAAGGAAAGACTTCTTAAAAATAACAAGAGACCATGAGAAATCAATCCAGCAACTGCTATAAGAGGCAAAGAAGAACAATTTAATACTGATCAGAGTCAATTAAAAAACAGGAGACAATGTAAATTACATTAGAAAGAAAAATATCTTCACAGATGCAAGGGCAGAAACTTTCTCAAGCAGGGGAAACAATTAGACATACAGATAAGTGAGGCATATAGGACTCCAACCAGCTGTGATCAAAAACATATCCAACACTTAGTCATATAATAGTCAAGATTCCAGAAACCAGCAGAAGAATAAAATATTAGACAGCAGTTAGAGAAAAGGAACAAATCACATACAAAGGAAAGCCCATCACAAGCACAACTGACTTTTTAAACACAAAGTCTCAGATCAAAGAGAGCCTAGAGTGGAGAGTTTCAAGCCTCCAATCTAGATTTATTTACCCTGCAACATTGTCTTTCAAGATTGATAGAGAAATCTGATACTTCCATGACAAAAACACCTGAGAAACTTCATGACTACCAAAGCAACACTCCAAAAATTCCAAGCAATGTCATAGAAGAAAACCATAAGGGTCACAACTCAGTGAGGCCCACCAGAGTGAACCCACTAAGCAAGACAATAAATTAAATGGAAAGGGGGAAATATATAAAAAATAAAAGAGCCAATAACGGGAAACTATCATAACAAGGATAAGTCAATAAAGACCCCCAAATTTAAAGATCTAATTAAAAAAATCAGCATCTGAAAGGAGCAGACATTTTTCAGATGAAGAAACAAATAAATATAAAAAATATTCAGCATCACTGATCATTCGAGATATGAATAAAAACAACACTGAGATTCTATAACACTCCAGAAAGAATGGCTGTTATCAAGAAATCAATAAAAACAAATGCTGGTGGAGGGAAAGGAACCTTTCTCCTCTGTTGGCGGGAGTGCAGGCTGATACAACCATGGTGGAAATTGGTGAGGAGATTCCTCAAAAAGCTAGGATTATAGGTCCCATTTGACCCTGTTGTTTCCCTGCTGGATATAGTCATGAAAGAATTAAGAGCATCATAACACAGCAATATATACACGCCCATGTTCATAGCAGCACAATTTACAATAACTAAATCTTAGAAAGAGCCTAAAAGCCCATCAGCTGGTGAGTGGATAAAGAAAATGTGGCTTTTAAAAAATAAAATTGACTACTACACTGCCATAAAGAAAGATAATATTCAAATATTTATAGCTAAACAGATGCACTTTAAGGCTATATCCATAAATGAAATAAATAGAACACATGTATAAATGCCATCTGATTTCTCTAGTGTGAGAAACTAAAGATATAAATGAGGCAACAAATGTATAAATAGGTCTTGTGGAATAGGAAGAAAATGTTCAAAGGGGAAGGGGAACTAGGGAAGACAGGCTGGGAAAAGCAAAGAAGGGAAAGAAAAGATTGATGACAAAAAGGAAATAAAGAGCAATAAAATTTATGTATGTGGAAAAGGTAGAGGGGTTGAAGGGAGGTCAGGGGAATGGGAAAAAGTAAGAATCAAGATATGTCACATACAGGTACAAATTTGATGAATGTGACCATAATATATATCTTAAATGTGCTGATAAACTCAGTAAAGAAATATATTTAACTCAATATATTTCTAGGACCATCTCTAAAGTTTCCAAGCTATAGTCACTGGATGTAAAGACCACAGATTCTTTCCACTGTTTTATTGTATTCATTTCTCAAGCTGCAGTCAAAAGTCACTTTGAAAGTCACACTCTAGTGACATCAGTCTCTTCTTTACACTGCTTCAGTGGTGTCTCATACTTGGAGAACATGAGTTCGATTTATATCTCCAGCTTCATCCTTGGGGACCCAGTGTTTTGTCCATCCTCGCAGCTTTTCCAGAGGCATGTGACTGTTCTCTCATGTACTATTACTCCTCAACAGCAGTGCACACATACAGAGAAGTGACTTGTAAATATAGCACTGTTAGGGCTCCCAGTCAATTATTTCCTCAAAGATTGCATCTCTAACTTGAACAAATCCTCATGTGCCAAAGGAAAGCCTTTGAGATTAATGAATCATAACCACGAGGGTTTAACAAAGTCTATCCTCTGAAGGAGAAACTAGAACGATGTGGTACTAGATAAGTTTTAGGTTGTTGAGTAAGAATCTAGGTTTCGAGTTGCTTTGATTATCTGGTGAGAGTTGAGTTTGACTTCAAGTAAACAAGCACCATGCTATTCAACAAGGTTTTTTAAAAAGCTTCAGATGTATTTAATAGAACAACATTTGCTCCATTTTATGAAGAAATTCACATGTTAAAGGATGAGTAAGTCTCATTTATAACTATTTTTGTTTATCATATAAGCATGATGAATTAAACAATTTTTCCCATTTAAGTTACATGGTATATTTTGGATATATATCATTGGTAATTTGTACCTGTACATTATATACCTTGGGTCTTGTTTTTTCCCCACTCCCCTATTATCCCTTCCATCCCCTACCCTTCCCTATTTATAAAAACTTGGTTTCCATATGATACAGAAAGAAAATAAAAGAGCATGTATAAAGGGGGGAGGAGGGGGGAGTGGGTAGGGATATGGGTAAAAATGAGAATTAACTTGTGGCATATACTGGTACAAATTTCCCAATGTTATATGTGATTTTGAGATGTATATAAATTGTACCAATAAAGAATTCTATTAAAAAAAAAACTTGGTTTCCTTCATTTTCTTCTTTTCTTGTATTTTCCTCCTCCTTCCTTTCCTCCACCATCCTTCCCTCTTTCCTGTACCTTTTGGACCTTTACTTCTTCTCTTACATTATTAATTATGAAATTTTGAATTTTTAGCTTTTTCCTCTTTAAGAGTATAATACTAATGTCCGTTATTTTCATATTTGAACATGCAGAAACAGGCAGATTTTCAGGGAAATATAAATTTGGTTTGTCTAAAATTTCTTTGAAATATGAAAATTTAAATATCTTGGCAGCACTAAGAAAAGAATTAATCCTATAATACTAGAGTAACATAAGTGGTTCTTATAAATTATTTCATGTATTCATTCTTATTAACATTTGCCGTGGCCATACTATATGCAAACTGTGTACAGCACTAAGGTGGTCCACGGAAGTGAACTCTTTCGCTTCCAAGTGAATAATGAGACAGGAAAACACAATTACAAAAAGGGTAACAAGCACAATAATTAAGTGTTATAAAATCACACGCCTTGGGAACAGAAAAGAAAGAAAGATACATTGAATCCACACTCTTGGGAAGATTTTTCTGTACATAACTGAATAACACAATTCATACATGCAGCTATGAACATTTTTTTTTTTTTTTGCTTTTTGAGACAGGGTCTCGCGTTGTAGTTCAGGCTGGCCCTGAGCTCACTATGGTGCCCAGGCAAGCCGCCGCGAACTCAGCAATCCTCCTGTCTCTGCCTCCCGAGTGCTGGGATGACAGGCGTGAGCCACCACGTCCGGCATTGTGGTATGCGGTGTTGATTGTTGGTGGGCGAGTCTCCACGCCCAGCATTATATGTGGTTACCGGGGATCGAACTCAGGTCTTTGCTCTTGTGAGGCAGGCGCCGGAACCACTGAGCTAACCCACCGGCCCATATGAACAATTTTAAACAAACGCAGATGCATCTAATTAATAAAACAATTTTTGCCTTGCATAATTTTTTGAGTAAAGAAAATCTAAAATGTAATGACTGTCATGATGGTGTCTACTATATATATACTTATTAATTTAATAACATGAACTCATAATAAAATAAATTGAAACGAAATCATTGTCTCTCCTGGGCTCCTTTATTAAAATGCATGTTATTTTAAATGAGAATGAATAAATAAGGGATGCCCAGTGGGTTTCAGCCTTTGGCTGCTGCAGACAGTTTGAGGGGTCACGGTGGACAAGATTCAGATGTCTGAACTAAGTGGGGAAGGACGCAATAACTGATTATCTCTCTGTGTGTGGGCACAAGAGACGGGATACTGCCGTGCCGTGATTACCACTCCTGGAGCGGTCAGCACCGCAGATATTGCAGGATTAGTCTCAGGTACGTGGAAACAGAGGGCAGGCAGCATTCAAAGGAAAAGTAGTTGGGAGTCGTGAAATATGAACAATCATTCAAAGACAGCTTAGCTCAGCGGGACACATTTCAGTGGAGTCTGCTCTTATGCCTAAGGTAAGGCAGGAAATCGTCAAAGGGTAATGGACAGGGGCAGTGGAGCTTTGCTGCAGAACAATTACGTTCACTTCTCACTGATGTTTATCCCGGAAGTGATGCAGAGAAAGAAACGGAATGTTTGGGAGTGGTATTGCTTGGTGTTTGACAGGACTGATTTTCATGAATCATCTTTTAGGAGGAAAAACAAGCAAGGTTTGTTTGTTTGTTTGTTTGTTTGTTTGTTTTGACAGGGTCTCGCTTTGTAGTTCAGGCCAGCCCTGAGCTTACTATGTAGCGCAGGCAAGCCTCGAACTCGGCAGTCCTCTTGTCTCTGCCTCCCAAGAGGTGGGATTACAGGCATGAGCTACCAGACCTGGCTTTTTTTTTTTTTTAACCTAGACGACATGTTTTAAGCAGCTCTCTTCAGTTCCATAAAAGCCAGCATATGTAATAAAAAAGCAATAGAAACCATACCTTGATAGAGTTGCTGATAGGAGTGATATACTCATTTAGAATATAAAATCAAATTAACACTAGTACTTTTAATGGTAACACTGTGTTGTAGTAGTTTTTTTTTCCCCTATGGCATAACCTGTCAAACTTTGCTCAGTTCCTGTCTCTTTGCCCCTCTATTTTCAGCTTTCTTTCATGCACTTCATGCATACAAAATTGCTCTGACAGGCACATTCTTTCCACTTGCTTTCTTTCCATATGTGTGTGAAGACTTGTTTGTATGTCCAAAAACCTGCACATACAACACACACACACACACACACACACACACACACACGAGTGCTTCTGAAATTCACAAAGCATTGACATCCAGTTAGAAATAACAACGTTCAAAGTGAAAACATGATATCCATATCAAAGTTTCTTCCCATTACTTTAGATAGTCTGAAATTCAGGAATAACTTATTTGATGAGTTCTTGGGTAATATCCATTTCAATGTGAGCATGAATATCTATTTGTGGTCATGAATCAGTGTAGTTTCTAAGACGGGAAGAAGAAAGATCTTGTATCTTGCTATTTTTCAAAAAATATTACCTCTTACACAAGAATTTTGAACCACTTTTCATTTCTCCCCCCAGGTGACAGGAAATCGAATTAAATATTTCTTAACATGGTTATTCACTCTGTTTCACAATGGGTGACAGGCAGTTTAGGGTGAGGAGATTGATTATTCTTTTTTTATTTCCTTTTATCATACCTATAGTCATCCAGCTCTAATTATTTCATCAGGTCATTTCTGCATAGTTCTGTTTAAGAAATACTACCCTAGAGCATGTAGGCTTTCCATTTATACAATGTACAAATCTACAAAAATATAGCACTATTCTCTGTTTAACCAAAGACATTTGCAAGTTTTTACTTCAGTTATCTTACAGCAAATGTACATGGCTGCAGCAGACATGTGGATCATGGTGTTACCTATGTTGACACAACTTCTTTTTCTTACCTAAATTGGCCAAATTCCCAAATATGTACACTGACTGAGCTAAAGTCATGTCGGTGTCAACTGGGCGTGGTGGCTCACACTTGTCATCCCAGCTCTTGGGAGGCAGAGACAGGAGGATTGCTGAGTTCGAGGTTTACCTGGACTACACAGTGAGCTCAGGACCAGCCTGAACTACAAAGTAAGACCCCATCTCAAAAAAAAAAAAAAAAAAAGACATGTCAGTGTCAGAAATATAAGCTACTTACATGCTTTGATCATGGAAAATAAACTTAAAACAGCAGTGAGTTTGCAATCCATGCAGAAAATTTCATTTTCTAAATCTCTTAATGACCTTTCTATGAAAATTATCCCATATACTTTTTTTTTTTTGCTTAGGAAGCATAAATTATACTAAGATACTTATTGGAATCTTTCAATGGAAATATGTATGTTATTACATTTTAATTTAATTCACTGTAACATATACTGTCAAATTTTGTCCAGTAAAACCCAACCCCGGTTTTTACATGAATTTTGATACAAGTCAATACAGTATGTTTTCAGCAAATTACCAGTTGATGTTTTTCATTGTTTTTTTTTTAATTTTTATTTTTTCTCAAACTACTGAGTTATAACTGACAACATTGCAGATGAAGTATTTAATGTGATGATTTAATGTTCATATAAAATGGGAAATGATTACCTGCAAGTTAACAGATTTCTCACCTCAAATAGCCCTCCCTGTTGTGCATCTGAAGGGACGAGAAAACACGGAATACAGTATCAGTCACCAGGCTGCTCTTTAGATTCCAAAAACTGATTTATTCTATAGTTGAAAATTTCTACCCTTGATCAGTATCCCCACACCCAGTGTCCCCTGCAATAGACCCTGTCCTTCACCGTACTGTTCTCCATTTATACCAGTTCGACATTTTTATATTCTAAGTATAAATGAAAAGGTAGACTATTTGTCTCTCTGTGCCTGGTGTATCTCATTTAGCACAATGTTCCCCGAGTTCATCTGTATCGCTGTCAATGACATTTTTCCCTCTTCTCGGGGCTGAATAATGCTCTCTCCTGTGTGGGTGTGCAAGCACACGTGAGTGGGTGTCTGCATGTTGCATCTTCTTTGTTTGCCTCTCAGAAAACATACTGCGTTTCAGTTATTACAAACAAGGCTGCAGTGACTACGGAAGTACAGATGTCTTTCCTGAAATTGTATCACTGGAAGGAAGAGCATAAACCAACCTATCTTCTGCCTGCTCTAACAAGGGCGAGGTGAGTGGCACTAACAGAAAAGAACGTGATAAGGTCTTGGGAGATGAGAGATTGGTGAAACAGCCTCAGAGAAGGAGTAAAAAAGCTGAAGTTATCTGATCAGTTCTGGCCACCAATTGGTTTCGGAAGAGGGAGACACGCGGGATTGGAAACGACACCAGGTCTTATCCTTGACTGCCAGAAAAACCCAGAGTTATTACGTGAATACATGATGGATGTTTAATTTTTTTTAGCTTACAGTAAAGGACACACTGACATTAATCTCCCTCCCTCTGAGCATGCTTATCCTATTGTTCATGTAGTTTGTAGGTACTCTTCCGTGTGCGTACACGGTGTGATTAAAAACATGACAAAAGCTGTCTCAAGTGCCCACGGGAAGGCAGCCTTGTAGAACCTCCCCATGTGTTTTCTTTACTCACCAGAGCAGGCAAAGACTAACTTCTGGCCCTTCCCAAAGTGAAAATGACCAGGAAAGGGAAACACTTTGAATCATTTTGGCAGCCCAGAGAGTGCCACTAGTGACACTTATGAAAGAGGACTTCCAGAACTATTTCAGAAAGTGGGAGGGAAGAATGGATGTGTTCAAAGTGAAGAGGAGTATTTTTCTGTCACATATTATGGAGTTGTGTCAAAATAATGAGTTTTCTAAAGGGTTAAATTTTGATGTAGTCATAAAGCATAATGTCTTTAAATGGAGCCTCCATGAAAAACAAAGAACACAGCAACAAAACACCTACAAATTTAGGCCTACGATCTTAGAGTTTTACACACTGTTATAAAAATGGAGCATTGCTGTAAATCACATAACGTTATCTTTGCTTAGCTGCTATCACTTAACTGTGTTCACAAAACTTGCTTAACTCACTCGTTTCTTCCCACACTCTTTCATCTCTTAGTGCCTACCATTTCTTCGCTTGTGTTAGACTTGTTTGGAATTTGATCAAAATGGTGAGACAGTAAGGAAGCCTTACAGTCCTTGGTCCTTTTTCTAAAAGCTTTGTGTGCATTATCTCCTTAATGTTCTTAATGTGTGTTATTTGCTATTATTTTCACTACTTTATAGTTAAGAGAAAAGGCACGGAAAGGTTCCATGCTCAGAATACCTCAGTAGGTGCTGGAGCTGCACTCGGCCTGGCTATGCGTGCCCACGTTTACCCCTGACGAGGGTGTCTGTCTAATGATTGCACAGCCCTTCTTCGGTGAAGGGCTGTGAGAATCTGAAGACACATCTCCTGCATCTCTTATGTGAGCAAAAGATAAAACATGGACTCTTCGCATGGTGTAGAAATATAAAATCTTAACTGTGTGTTTCTCTTCTCCCCTGTGTCAGCTCACAGGCAAAGGTGCCCATGAGAGGCACCCAGAATGTGTGGCACTTTGCTTCCCTGTGCTGGGAAATGAAGATTAAAACCAGTGCAACACCATCAACATATACTTAACTTTCTTCTTTATATTATGCTGAAATGGTAAAAAGGAAAGCCTTCATTGTCTGCAGTTCAAACTTAGTTCCAGAAAAAAAAAAATATACAGTCACAGTCAAAATTGTTGGTTGTCATTGAACCTGACTCTGAAATGCCTGCTCTAAGAAATCTGGAATTGAATTACTAAAGCCTTTGTCTAATTCCAGTAATAGCTCACAACAGACAGACAACCACACTCACTCTTAAACTTTGGTTTTTGTATCTATTCTATCTGTGGGAGGAAGTAGAGAGGAGAAATCCCCTCCATCAGGAAATCACAATTACAAAGAAACAAAAAAATGTGTCATCACATTTAAGAATATAAATTGCAGAATGACTCAATTTACACCATGTAATTTGATTTTTGCAATCAGTCTTTCAGTACACAAGGTATACTTTTGTCATCTGTATTTAGAAAGGAAGAAAACCAATTTGACCTACCTCGGGTTAGTAAGCCTATTAAATTAGTTGTCTTCCAATTCTGAATCCAATACCTGTGTCCCTTAGACAATAGCCATAGGATTTTTAATTAGAATGGATAGTAATAAAATAACACTCAAATGTCAGGAGCTGGTGTCAGTAAAGTTTCTTTCCACTGAAGCTTATCGGTCCACAACAGGGCCCTGAGTAATGGGCTGTCTCCATCTTCCAGAACAGCCATCTGTGAGCTAAAGCATCCTTGGAAGTCGAGGCAGGGAAGGGTGCTGGGGCCCTTTGTCAGTAACTAAATGTTTCAGCCTTTCTGCTTATAAAGGCCCTGTCCAGAGATGATCACAGGTGAGAAATCTCATCCTCTGAGTCTAGAAGGGGAAAAGAGTTAGACCAAACTAAGCTCCTCTGTCATGGTGATCTTGCAAGCCTAATAATTACAAGTATGTACATGAAGATGAAAAAATTCTAGGAAATGATTCCCGGCCACTGAACTGTATGAAGTTAATTTGCACTTAGGTGTCAGAAATGACAGTTGAAGACCAAAGCACCCTTTACAGTAAACCCAAACACATCATTATGCCAGCCATATTTGCAGTGTCCATAGCCTGAGATATGGTCAGCTCACACTTTCCTCATGCCCTGAAAACACCAGCTGGTATCGCCCCAAGATTAACAAATTTTGTTCAGAGACGGAGCTTTCAGGTGAATCAGAAGTGATGCTCTTGATGTCAAAACACAGAGTAAAAATATAAGAGGAATACTGCTAATTAATAATTTCTTGCCGGCTGTGGGTGGCTCACACCTGTAATCCCAGCACTTGGGAGGCAGAGGCAGGAGAATTGCTGAATTCGAGGCTTGCCTGGGCTACACAGTGAGCTGAGGGCCAGCCTGAACTAAAAAGTGAGACCCAGAATCAGAACAAACAAACGAACAAAAATAATTAATTTCTGTAAAAGTAACATATCCAGCAGTCTGTTGGGATACTTTAGAGAAGGGAAGCTCTGATTTTTCACGTAATTAGAAGTCTGGGTCAAAGATGAAAGTGTTACCACTCAACATTGTCCTGAACTCAGGAAACCAAAGCCCAGTAAATCGGTAAAATACCTGAGTAATTTTATATCTTTGAAGTCAAAGAGACCACATAATTTAAGGGGAAAAGGTGAAGCCACAAGGTCAAATGTCTTTGATCTGTTTCTTCAGGAGCCTCAGGCTGGTTAGCTATAAAAGAACATTAATAGTAACATCTGTCTTATGCTATAATTACAAGAAACCAATGGGGTATAGTTTGGAAGCACTCTCTAAGCTATACAGTGCCAAAACAAAAACCGTGATTAGCACAAATTTGTTGGGTTGTCATAAATGAAAGAAAGATTTTATGGTATTTAAGAACTAGGGTGTTACCTTTAGAAAAGTGACCACTTTCAGGTGTCATCCTTTCCTAGTTGTTATTACTAGTGTGAATTTTTAAAATCCTGCACTCTCATCTTCCTTTTTATTTCCAGGTACCAGAAACATAGAACATATTGTAGGGCTAGAGAAAAAAAAAATCATCTTTTAGATTTTTTTTCTACATCTACATTAAGATTAATGAAAAGGCTATGTGTATGTGGAGAGGAAAAACAAAGAAATGGCGTTTTAGGTCTTCAAGCATGGTGAAGAGGTGGAATAAATCTGCTTCTTCAGTTTGGAAGATTGCCTCTGAGAATAGTCCATATCATCCACAAGAAATTTCAACCATTTTAAGAAAGACATAGCTTGTACATTTTGCCTCTAGCAGGTAATATGAATTCATTTACACGAAATGTGATTCTGTGAACTCCTACAATTTCAAGTGTTACACAGAGTTTGGTCAAATTTATGAACAGCTTCTTCAAGTAAGGCCTATTAATTTATTAAGGTTATAAAAAATATGTGGTTAGTATTAAAAAAGAGATGCACCAGCCATGCTGGTTGATATAGAACTGGTATTTCAGTTCAAATTCAGAAAGTTGGGAAAAAGATAATGAAAACCCCTTTTTTGTGGGACTTTTAACACTTTTTCCCATGAGTGAATTCCCTCTGGAATATAATGCCCAAATTCAATTTCAGAGCAAAGTTTTAAACATGTGTCATTTTAAGCCACTGAAGAGAGCCAGAGCAGTAAAGTCATCCTGGAAGGAAAGTAGTTCTAGAAGCAACCAGTCAACCTGCCCGATCTCCAGGCCAGCTGTGAATACTGCCAGCTGGATATCTGACTTGAACAAGAAGCCACCCTCGCTGAGTTCTCCTCCTCCCAACCATTAGTCTGCTTAGTTCTTTATTCAACATGTATTTGTGGAGGCCTGTGATTGGTAGGCCTTCTCCCAGCAGTTTGTAATATAGAGGGGCAAGAGGCTAACATACGCTTGGGGGACTCTGTATGTGGAGGGTTTTTTCTAAGAAGTTGAGAGTAAAGACAGGCCTGAATCAGTATGCCACACAAAATGGAAAGTACATGTTTGGAAACACAGATTGCCCAGTCAGGGGTGACAGCATCCCAGGTGCAAAACCCAGCGGCCGGTGATGAAGTGTTCTAACTTGTTGATATGAAAGTGAACATGGCTGCCCTGGACTGAAGTGAGACAACAGCTCGATCCTGCAGGGCTTCACAGGTCAGGTGAGAACCAGGAGTCTGCTTTTCGGTGGTAAGGCAGCCTTTGGAAGTTTGGCAGAGGACACAAAGACAGCTCGGTGTGTTCTGAAGATTTCACTGAAACAGTCTTGAGGACAGACTTAAAATAATTAGTGTGCAGTAGAGTGATGGCTTATGGGAAAGGAACAGCAAGGCCAAAGCCCACGTTCCAGAGAAAGTCAATTATCACTATTTGAGGGACAGATTAATATAATAAATTAAAGCAGAACACTTAAGAGAACCCGCGTTGATAAAGTTCGCGACTCACCTGGAGACTTTTTTGATGCTCCTTGAAAGAGCAAACATGCTTCAAATCTTCAGCCTCAGTTTCATTTACCAGCAAAATACTACAGCCCCTGTCCTCTCTTCTACATGTAATGGTGGCTAGATCAAAGGAGAAAATGTGTAGTGAAAGTGTAGACTTCAAAGGAAGGTGCTCTACAAATGCCAGGGATTATTATGCATAATCATTGGGCCCAATTTGATTTGTGGCAAAAGTCTGTTTTCTCTGGATTGGTTGAGGAAGAACAAAGCAACACTTTACACGAACTCATGTCACCTGCTAACAAAAATAAAGTAGATGGAATCTGAGATCTTATTTTTTTTTTTAAGAAAAGAAGTTTTTTGTTGAAACTCAAAGGCATAAAATGAACCAGTTTGAAACATAGCTGTTGGGGTAACTTTTAAAAAAATATGTCCATAAACGTCAACAGTCCACAAGTAGGTGAGCCATGGTGGTTTAGTTGAGTATAGTGACAATTACAGCAGCAGTTTAGGACCTGAACCCACCTGTCTATCCCTGAGCACCTGTAACTTTCTGTTGGGGACAACCAAAAAAGGCAAATGGTTTTCTGATTAATACAGAGCTCAACTCCTTGGGCAAATGAAGAACCAAAATGTCATGTCCACGAATCTCCTCATGTTTCTAACTGCCCAATTGTGGGAAGCGGACCAGGCTGGGGCATTGTCCTAAACCAGGGGTCTGCTCTCTGGGAGCTGCCCTTAATCACCTTGGGTGGGGCTTGCTCCCTCACCAGGAAAACTATCTTCATTTTGCCCTGGGCCTCTCCCTACCTCGCCCTAAGGGAAGTATTGTGAGAGACAAAATCTTGTCCTTGAGAGTTACAGCTAGTCTTTAGCATAAGAAACCTGAAAATTGCTTAGGAGGAAGTTTTAGTAGATTCTTAGATGTTCCCTGGCACATACCTTTATCTCTGCATTAAGATTGTGCTAACCTTCCATGCTTTGTCATTATTCACTTTATCGATAGTAAAATTTTTCATGTGGGCATGCCCTACCTAGAAATACTATAAAAGAGCACTGTAAAATAAACTCAGGGTCCAGCTCAGTATTGACTGAGAGGCCCTCCCTATCCCATCTTTGTCTGTCTTGTGTTTTTCTTAATCCTCACCCCCTGACTCAGGTACCGTCCGATTTTGCCGGCTGGCCCCGGCACCCAATATCTCTCCCACTTTTTCCTCACTATACTGAAAACGCTAAAGCTAATGTGGAAATGACCAGGTTAGGAAACGTAGGCTGCTTGTGCTCTACTCTGTAGCTAATTATTCTTCACCGAGGTTCTCACTGAAGGGTTATTTGTCCTGAGAAAAAGATCAGGAACATAAGAGAAGGGGGAAAGTTGGAAAGTCACTGGGCCTCAGTTGGCATTCTTTTTTAATTGAATTCTTTATTGGTACAATTTATATACATCTCACAATCACATATAACATTGGGGAATTTGTACCAGTATATGACACAAGTTAGTTCTCACTCAGAATTCTTGACCCTTCACTTACTAGCTTCTCACCAAGTGCCCTTCTATTTGACAGTAATAGATCATGAACCAAGTTCAGACTACATGATAGAAATATGTGGCAGAAGCATCTAAGACACGAGTTTTATAAACAAGCGATTAAGAAAGTGAAGTAGCGGGCCGGGGGGTTAGCTCAGTGGTTCTGGTGCCTGCCTTGCAGTGCAAGGTCCTGAGTTCGATCCCTGGTAACCACATATAATGCTGGGCAACAATCAACACTGCATACCACAATGCCGGACGTGGTGGCTCATGCCTGTAACCCCAGCACTCAGGAGGCAGAGACAGGAGGATTGCTGAGTTCGCAGCGGCTTGCCTGGGCACCATAGTGAGCTCAGGGCCAGCCTGAACTACATTGCGAGACCCTGTCTCAAAAAGCAAAAAAAAAAAAAAAAAAAAAAAAAAAAAAAAAAAAAAAAAGAAAGAAAGTGAAGTAGCCAGGCATGGTGGCTCATGCCTATAATCCCAGCACTCAGGAGGCAGAGGCAGGAGGATTGCTGAGTTTGAAACTTGCCTGGGCTACATAGTGAGCTCAGAGCCAGCCTGAACTACAAAGCGAGACCCTGTCTAAAAAAAAGTGAAGTAAATTATCTAAGTTTGCAAGAGAAATTTTAAAAAGACAGAAATTCTGAATTTAAATTCGCAGTTCATTGTGTCAAACTCTGTTCCCATTGCTAACAAATATACTGATTTTACTGGTTTAAAGAACAGTTTTGCAAAAATTATTTGTGTAGGTTAGCTTATCATTTCTTTAAAGAAATGCATATTTCAAATGGATGAACCAGAATGTGGGAAGTTTTCACACAGTTTTGGTATGTTTAGGACTCCATAATCTTGGTACCCAA
The DNA here is from genome assembly GCA_004025085.1 of Thryonomys swinderianus. Lineage (NCBI taxonomy): Eukaryota > Metazoa > Chordata > Mammalia > Rodentia > Thryonomyidae > Thryonomys > Thryonomys swinderianus. Next base: position 24,756 of record PVIC010020589.1, read on the forward strand.
AGAAACAGAGAACAAATAAACACCAGAAGCAAGAATAAGATAAATAAGAAGACAACTTAAAAGAAAAAGCAAGTAATGTATTAGTGGGGACCATTAACTTGTATAGACACTAAATATGAGATATGTCTAAGGAAAAGTACTAAAAGAGTGTAAAAGCTATCAAAACCCATGCACAATTCGTGAAAGAATCACTCTTCTGAATTCATGGGACATCAAGAATGGGAATCATATTGCAAAATGCTGTCAACGTCATACACTCACTGAGTTCCAAGCATCCGCCCACCTCCCTACCATTTCTGCTAGAGACTCTGTGCTGGGCAAATATGGAGTCCTGGCATCTTCCCTTCCAGGCAGTGAGCGTGAAGCCTTTTTCTTCTACTCGGTGCCTGAGCATTTCCTGCCTTCACACCTGATGTTCTGGCAGGCTAACTTTCCGACCAGGGTTTGTTGAAGATCCTTTCCCCTTATTTGACAGATTCTTGCATTTCTAAGTTCTGCTTTTAACTGGCATCATATCCTAGGACTTTTTTGTGAAATTTCAGGCTTTTATTACTGTTTTTCAAAGAAGAATTCTTATTTCACCTCCCCCAAAAAATTATGTGGAAAAAAAAATCTTTGCAGTGTGAAACATTTCACATTGAAACCTTCAGAGAAAGGATAGAAAAGTCCAAAGTGATTAATTAAATAGTAAAATCAAGATTCAAGAGATGGCAAAAAAGTTCAGAGTCAAACATTGAGAATTATCTTCATTTAAGTTCAGCAATTAAATAAAGACAATTTGTTACGAGTCCTGAAGACAAATGATGACATTTACTAGAGTATATTTTAACCTTCCAAATAATTTCTTCCAAGTTGTATTAATAGCAAGCTGATTTTTTGATATAAATATGTTAAGTATTTTTAAAATTAAAATATAAATATAGGTAAATAGTTCAGAGAAAAATGTCATTTTCATCATTTTTACAGCATAAATTTCCAAATGCTATATATAGCATTCTTTCAATGAAGGAAACAAGCTGGGCTATGAACACACCAAGACTGAATAACAACTCATTCTTTTCCAGCTACACTTTACCAGACTGCGGCTGAGTCATCCGTGTGGTGTCTATTCAGGGAAACACCTACAACTCATTGACAGTGGCCAAGAAGAAAAATGGAACCTTGGAGATAATACTTTGAAATGCACCTACTGCTACTATAGTCCCATAACTTTTCAAAATCTAGGGATAATCTAGGAAAACTCAACAGATAGCTTTAGTGGATGATAAATAGATAGATAGAGACTGATCCTTGCATTATATATTAATATCATCTGTAAAATGGGTATCTCTAGATAATCAGAGGTTAATTTAAACTACTGGGCAAAATAAAATAATCAATTATAGGTAATTTTAAGTTAATGAAATTGAAGAGTCAGTATTTATCAATTATATCACTAAATATTATTCCAAGAACCTTGGATTTTCAACCTTCAAATTCTCCTGAATTTTTGTAGTGTGTTTCAGATATTTAGTTTCTAATTTAGGAAGAGTGTCATCTTTACTCACAGAAGCTTCCATATTTTTTGCCTAAAGATCAGGATAAAATGCTTTTCTCCTTTTTCTGTAGTTATTTCAATATAACACACTCCATTATTTGAGTCTTGATATTGAGGTCTTTTTTTTTTTTCCCCACTCCACTATTTGAGTCTTGATATTGAGGTCTTTTTTTTTCCTGTTCCCAAGAACAGAAATTCATTGATTTGCTTTACAATTGCTTTCTATTTCATTTTAGATTTTGTCTCATTTGGACTTGTAGGTGTGAGATATACAACCTTGCAGGATCCTAGCCAAGGGGGGGGGGAAATGTTTTGGGTTATAATATAACAGGTAGCATTGGTTTAAACTTGTGCTCTGTGCCAGTTCTCCAAATGCCTATCTTTTAGCATTTCATGTAACCTACGCAGTACTTTTATGGGGTAGAAAACAATGTTGCTACATAGCGCATGGAGCAGGAGCCCTCCACAAATGTGAGCACCCTGACTGGATCATGTACGCTACAGAAAAATCCAAACTGTAAACCTTGGCAGACCTGGGCCTGCGTCTTACCTCCCAGCCTTCCTGCATCTGTTCAGAGGCACAGTCTAAAGAACTGAGTTAGCTGTCATCAGCTTTTGACTCATAATCCGGCTTTTTATTAGTTTTGGGCAATCATTAGGCCCTTCACGGGGATTTTGAGCTCACATATTAATCACGCGTCAGTTTGGGAAACTTATTCCAGAGCAGACCTTCATTGCCACACATTCCATCTCAATTTCCTTATCAAAGTTAATTGATAACCCCTCTGTTTCCTGTCCTGTCCCCTCCTCAGCTCTCTCTTGATCATCTTCCATGCTTTCTTCAAAGATGGGCTGCCTGCAGGGCCTCAGCTCATTGTCCTTCTCTGCCGATGCCCAGGTGATGTGGACCAGTCAGCGTTAAAGCCCCACTCACAGGCGCTAGAAAGCTCAGCACCCATTTTGGACTGTGTTTCCTGGAAGCATTGTCTTTGTCCTTCAACATCTGCGCTGAAGTCTTCCACAGACAAAAACTAGTGGAATTAAACTTACCAATGTTTTTCTATCCAAACTGCCTTTTCTTCCTTTTTTTTTTGTTCTTTTGTTACATATACTATATATATACATATATATATGTGTGTGTGTGTGTGTGTGTATAGTTACATATACTATATACTATATATATATTAGCTTTATATATATAGTATATAGTACATAGTATATACTATATATATTAACTTTGTTACATATACTATATATATATATATACATATATATATGTAAGCTTTGCTTTCATTTTTTTCCCTTCTCATCTTCAATTGCTTTCTTTTCCTTCTTTCTTTTCATCTTCCCCTCCTTTAGTTCCCTTTCCCCTTTGAATATTTTCTTTGTATTTCACAATATCTTTTATACATTTTGGTCCTCATTTTTTAAATAAAATGCAGTACTACTCAGCCATAAAGATAGATAGACATTGATAGCTAAATGGATGCACCTGGAGGCCATACTCACAAGTGAAATAAGTAGGCCACACGTGTAAAGGTTAAGTCATTTTTCTAGCATGAGAAACCAGAGGTATAAGAGAATTCTCCTCCCTAAGGCAGAAAAATGCTACATTTCCTAGATGCTCCAAATTATATGGCTACCAGGCTGGGATTCAGGATTTGAAAGTGCATGGATGAGTCTGAAATCCCATGTACTATGCTTATACATACATTATAGTGGGAATGGGACCCAGGGAACTTCACTACATGCTCAAGCACATATGGGAATTACTAAATTTTATAAACTACCACTTCAGAGGGATTAGCATCTTCCAATGTAGTTTTTCAGAGAATTTGAATTGTAAGAAAGGAAAATGCCTAAAGCAGAAAGATCATAAATTTGAGGCAACTGAGCAAGTTAAATCACTTGTCTCAAAATCTTAAAAATGTGCCTGGAACCATACCTTAGTGGAAAAGCCTGATTTTAATTTCTCACACTGAAAAAAAAAAAAGGTGGAAGAAGGGAGGAATGAAGGAAGGGAAGGGCAGGGTCATTCCTGGTTGATGCACCCCATTCCTAGTTCATTTCATGTTTTGGTCATGAACTTAGTTACGACCACCAAGTGGAAAAGGAGGTGTCCTCCATTTGAAACCTTTGTCTGGGTTCTCATAAGTTTGGGATGACTGCCAGTGGACCTCAGACCGAACAAACTCCTCACGAAAATGGACATTTCTCTGTGAAAGATACTTTTTATATCTTTTGTGCTCTGTTGTTTCTTATGCTCATAATTCTTCAGAAATTCATCTCGATCTCAGCTAGAAGAGTTCTGTCTTGTGAGAGAAATCACGCAAGTGCCGAGTGCTAACCTGTCAGCTCACAACTGCTGCTGTGTCTCCGAAGAAGACACCGGTGTGTTTAGAGTTTGGAGCAGCATAAGCTCCCAACAGCCTTCCTGCTCAGCAGGATGTTCTTCTAGAGACTGCAGATTTGGCCGCTCGTTTTTCAGGATCTTACAAATGATCACAAGTGGACACAGCTCTGAGTAGAATATGAGATGGGCAAATTGCTATTGTGATTCAGATTAGCTATGCTTTCTGTTCTTTTCTTTCAGCCAAGCATGCTATAAGTGAGGCCATCTGAGGACAAAGTGAGATCTCACAGGAACTGAACTGGCTATACAGAAAAGGAAAGTAAATTAGAAATCAAAGATTAAGTCTCTCACTGAAGATTTTTTTTTTCTCTTTTTGAGACAGGGTCTCATTTTGTAGCTCAGGCTGGCCTTGAGCTCACTCTGTAGTCCAGACCACCCTCAAACTCATAGCAATCCTCCTGCCTTTGCCTCCAGGGTGCTGGGATTATAGGCATGAGCCACCATGCCCACATTGTGGTGTGTGGTACCGGAATAAAACTTGGGACCTTGTGCTTGCCAGGCAGATACCAGAACCACTGAATTAAATCCCTAGCCCTTTCAATGCAGATTTTAAAACTGGGATGTCTGCAACATTTGTATCTTGACATTCTGGTACCAGTGATTCAACCATCTCCACAATCAAACTTATTCTAATGGGGAAAATGAATTTTAATATACTTTAAGGAAGACTTACCTGTTCTGAACTCCCACTTGAGTTATTTCTACATAAAATTTGGGGT